>KZ453612.1:29022-268044 GCA_002786265.1 Apostasia shenzhenica
CATCGAAGCCGACTTTCTCTAAGTTTATCCTCAATTGGTGCAACACCAACTTTCTTTCGGATATACTCATTTCTCATTCTATCCTTTCGTGTATATCCAAAAAAATACTCATTTTATACAGCTAACTTGCATAAAAAAAAATACTGCAGCATTCAGAAGAATATTGGAACATCAGCATAAGGTAAAAGAGAAAGGAGTTCCTCTGAATCCTACAAAAAATGTATATATCCGCAGCTATGCGATCAGAACGATTTCCCATTAAAGATATCATCAGAGTTAAAATTCAAAAAAATTTGCAAATCAGTGAAAATGAATCAGACTGCTGAGAGGCTACCGGCCTATTACTTCTTCGTATTCAAAAGGTGAGATCCTTCGGATCCTCGATGATCTTGGCGAGAGTTTGCAGGAAGGAAGCAAGATCGGCGCCGTAGATGACTCGGTGATCGGCAGTAACATTCACCTGCACACGTTGAACAGTTTATGATAGATATATTTCATCTTCACATTGCGAAAATAAACAGAGGGAAAACCTGGCAGCCTCTACCTGCATCTGACTTTTTACACCAATCCTACCATCTTTGGTAGCAACCAATGTGGGATGTGAGGCACCAACAGCCATGATGGCTCCCTAAAGTCATTTTTATGTTGAAGAATTACTAATTAGTAAAAGCAACCAAATATTTCTAAGAATTTTGAAGATAGAACAGAAAGGGGATTATTAGTTACAGTTCCTGGAGGTAGGATTGCGTCAAAGCGATCGACACCAAACATTCCAAGATTTGAAAGAGTAAATGTGCCTACAAAACCAATGGGGGAGTGAATTGCATTAAAGCATACTACCTTACATTTCTTTGTAATAATGACCGAGCCATATTCTACAAGTTTAAGCTTTTAAGTCGGTTGGTAATCAGAGATTTAACATGGTATCGAGCTAGAGGTCTCAAGTTTGAGCCCCCATGACCCCCAAATTATCTCTAAGTTGAACAAGAAATTGACCAATATTGAATTGAATCCACGCTACAAAGTAAACTGGCTTGCATTTAAGGAGGCATAAAAGAATACAAAAATATTCCTAAATCATAAACTACTAGCTCAAGCCTTTAGATCAGTTCTTAACCAGAGATTTAATGGGATCGTACTGGAAGTAATAAAGGATGTAGTTGACAAAGTAAACCAGGAAAACAACCCTAGAGCAACCTACGTTATTACTAAGATAAAAACCGGAGTAGATCACAATATGTTACTCTAATCTCAAACAACATAGTGCTGGCCTTCTATCAGTTTATTCTGCTTTTTTAAACTGGCCAAAACATATTAATTTACAGTCCTAATTTTCCTACAAATTGTTCCCATAAACAAAAAATTCTATATGACATTAATTCATATGAACCAGGAAGTAAATTTTGCATAACCGTCTATGCATTCAACCTGATTATGGGAAGAGAAACCAACAACTGACACAGATGAATAAGCGTAACTTCAACCCAACCTCCTCATGTTTCATTGGCCTTATGTGGTTTTTGCCTTACAATATAATAACGTGCCGCCATTTACATAATCACCCACCATTTTTGCGCTAATTGTGCTAGTTTTATATAGGAAAAAGAACAAGCTTGGTATAAATGTGAAACTAAGCTATGTAGTTCATGCTGCTAATTTGGAATATCGATCATTTACCTAAATATATTTCCTCGACCTCCCTAATACATATTTGCAACAATAACCTGTCAGTCTGATTGGATGGTAATGTGATACTTCTCCAACTTTAAATGCCACTAAAATTTTTGAATCAAAGCTGTAACGGAAATGACAGTTTGATACACTATCATTTATAAGGTTGTCTTCAAATTTTGAATTTGGCTTAATTTGATATAAACACTTCTTGACAAAATCCAAGACACGAAAGTATGATAGATGCATATAATCATTATGAAGCACTATTTCAAGACAAATTGACCAATTGCAATAGAATTTTGCTTTTCTTTGCATTTGAGTATATTAACTTAGGTCGTAAACCATACAACCTATTCGTTGAAATTCCTGAGCAAACCATAGAAGTGTTTAGCTAATATGACAAGCATGAAACGAGTGAGCTGTCAGAATTACACCAAATATAGCAACGCTAAAGTTTAGGATAGAAGCAAGAATAGGAAAGAAGTGTCGGGATTCCTAACAACAACAGAGACTATGGTAGTAAATTTGAGGATATGCAGAGAAAAGAGGTTGTTTTACAGAAGAGTGCCAAAACAAATGCAGTTAGTAAAGGCAAACACATCATCTAAGTCATCTGATACATCTTAACTGGTTACTTGCTGTTCCAATTGCATAGCCCAAGGAGAAGGAGCTACTTCACCATCACAAATATGGGAATCCAATCTAAGGTGGGGAAAGCAGGTTCAGAACAAGTATAACATGTATCATTTTCAATCTAAAATGCTTGCATTCCCTTAGCATTTATATCAGATAGAATAGAAAATAATAACAATTTCTTTAGGTTATACAACCAAATAAATTCAATGGTGTAAAAGAAAGTAATGTGAGCACAGACATGAGATGATTTGCTAGGAATTTAAGCTATGTGGAACAAAGTATTGTTGATAATAACAATGCCAAGGGAACAACAAAAAGAATTTTGATCATGAAGGGACATTATAATCATGTGGATCCCATATACTGTAGAAAGAAAAATATATAATGCAAAGAAGATAGTGATAGAAGTGCCTGAGTTGTATTCTTGAGGTTGGAGCTGCTTGGCCCGAGCCCTTTCTACTAATTCCTTCCATTTCCTTGACAATGAGTAAATGTCCACCTAAAAGGATCATCAAAATTGATCTCTCAAATAATGATCAAGGAACATAGAACAAAGAAATCTCAAGGAATATTCACCTTGTCCGCATCCTGAAGGACTGGAGTGATAAGCCCTCCATCAATGGCAACAGCAACAGCAATGTTAATCGAACTGTTGTAAGTGAAGCTCCTGCCGTCTCTGCAACTAGAATTAATCACAGGGTGCTTTGTCAGGGCAATAGCAGTGGCCTTGGCTAACAATGTGGTCATTGTTACCCCTTTCGATTTAATCTGACCAATTTTTCAGATTTCAAAGCTCAGAACCAACTCTAGATTTTTTAATGAAAACATGAACACAAAGGCGGAATGCGGTTATCCCACCTTCTTGCAGAGCTCATCAAGCGCATCAGTGGTAATGGTGTAACCAACGCGGAATGTTGGCACCGAGAGGCTCTCTAACATGTTCCTGCTAACGGCTCCCTGCATCGCCGAGAAGGGTACGACGCTTCCAAGCTCAATCGATGCCTTCGGATCGGAATAAACAACCGATTTGATGGGAGGAGCGGCCGGCACAGTGATAGCTCCGGAAGCAGCGGCCTCAACATCCTTGGCGACTACCCGGCCCATCGGACCGGTCCCAGCAACCGATCCCAGATCTACTTTCAGATCTTTGGCGAGTTTCTTCGCATAGGGCGTGGCGACGATCCGCCGCCCTCCCACCGAAGCGGGATGCGCTGCGGAAATGACGGAGGGAGCGGAATTGACTGCAGGAGAAGGAGAATCTAGAATTTCGGGAGAGGCGTCATGCTTGGGAGGCGGTGCAGAAGAGGCGGGAGCGGAGGAGGATGGGGACGACGACGCTTGGGATTTCGCTAGGGTAATCTCGTCCTCTGTCTCGGCAAGTAGGGCGATAGCAGAGCCGACGGAGGCGACGCCACCCTCTTCGACCATGATGGCAGCAAGGTAGCCGTCGTAGAAGGTTTCCACGTCCATGTCGGCCTTGTCAGACTCGACGACGACGACACTCTCGCCCTTGGAGAGCTTATCGCCCTCGGATTTGATCCAAGAGACGATCTTGCCCTCCGTCATGGTGGAGCTGAGAGCCGGCATAAAGATCTCGCGGATCTTGGCTTCCACCGGCCGCCGGCGAAGGGGAGCACAGATGTGGATGCTCCGGCAGTGGAGCTTGGTGTGTAAGGAGGAGGAATGGAGGAAGGAAGAGGCGAGCTGGAGCTGGAGGCTGCCGGCCATGGCTCGAGATCGGGAGGAATCGTGTTTCGCGTTAGGGGGAGCGGGTGGTGTCGCTCTCTCTCTTGCCACAGTATGTCGCGTGGGAGTCGGCTCGCCTCGTTCGCATCGAGGGCCTGGCGGAGTTCACAACGGCTCTCTCGGCCGGGAGAGGTTCAGGGATGATGGCCTCAATGTGGACTTGGAAGTAAGACCCTAGTTTGTGACCCAATGAAGGTGACGCGACCCCACAGTTTTTTTGTTTTTTGTTTTTTCTTAGTAGCTTTTTTTTTTTTTTTGATTTTTCATACAGTATATGAAATTTATATGAAATTACACATTTCACCATCATTTCATAAATATTACCACTATTATTCTATATTCATTTAAATTTTACGCATTTCACATATTTTACACCATATTCTTTGATGGTGAACTTCACATTTCTAAATTGGCCTTGATCTTAACTATATTATTAATATATTAATTAAATACTATAAATAAATTAATTTATATAAATAACAATTTAAATATTTATGAATTTATATATTTTAATTTATTTATTCTATTTAAAAATTTTAATTAGAGTGCCGAATTTAAATCCACATGACTATAATTTTTAATTAAAATAAGAAAATTGATGTGTTTACAGTAAAAAATAAAAATATATATTAGAATTTAAATATTAATGAATTTATGTATTTTAATTTACATATAATATTATAAAGTATGTGAAATATGTGAAATGCGTAAAATTTAAATGAATATGGTGTGATAGTAGTAATATTTATAAATTGATGGTGAAATGCGTAATTTTATGTAAATTTTATGTCCTGTATGTAAAACCTTTTTTTTTATTAACTAGGGAAGATCATCATTGGCCTTTATTACCTGTTTCATTGTAATTTGCCGGATCAAAATGATAATTTTTGATTAAAAAAAGGATAAAATTTGAATTTATCACAAATATATATATATATATATGATAAAAAATAAATTTTATTATTTACATTAAAATTTATGTAAAATATAAAATAAACATGATACTTATATATTAAAATGATTTATAATATGAATTAAAATAATTTTTTTATTAAATTTATGTAAAATACTATAAAAACTAAATTATTATTACTATTATTAATATGATGGCCATTTTGACAATATGAACTTTAAATTCTCTACGAACACAAATCTCAGTCAACAACGCATACAAAAATAAAATTGTCAAATGTAAATCATACCCACACAAATTTAGCATCGTCAAGATTTAAAGAATTATAGAGACGAAAAAGAGAGAAAAATTTAAATTTCAGATTCAAGCAACTTTCAATCTGCTTCGTGAGTAGTATAAATTGTTGGTTTCTCTTTTTTTGGTAATAATAAATTTTAATCTTTAACAAAATATTTAAGTTAATTTATAATAATGAAACTATTTAGTACTTTTGATCATAAATGTATCAAAAATATATACATCATTAGCGATTAAATGGTGTGAGATGGTAGAGTATTAAAGATCAAGTGGAGAAAATTAATTTTAATTTGTATCATTGTATATTCTATTTTGCTAAGGCTAGATTTATTGTAAGGCTAGCTGATCTTGGATTTTAGAATAGATTGAATATAAGTTTGAGTATTTAGAATTTCATACGTATTACTTATGTATTATCGTAACATTACTCTTAAAAAATACTTTCAGCAACATAAATTTAATTTTTAAAATAATTTTCTAATTTTGGGATAAATATTTCTCCTACAATAATTATTGTGCTTTTGTTCCTTCTTTCCTCTATCATGTCGGAGCGTCCCAATCCTAACTTATTGCATCTCTCTTCATGACTTGTGATATCACCTGGCTTCATGCATTTCTTCTCTCATGAGTTTTTATTTCTCCTCGAGGTTTCAAACCTCATCGGTTTGCCGTATTTAACTTCGATCGTCGGCATTTCTTTTTATTTCGTGACTTATCTTAAATCATTTTTGAAATTGATTCGAGTTTTGTGATAATACTCCCAATAATTATGATTTACATCATGCTCTCCCCCCTCCCATGATTTTCTTCAATATAATGGTCATATAAATCATATTTTTTTACGAATAATTACATACATAACACTCAATATTACCATAATTACATGTATCACACTTATTTTCAAAAAATTATACTGCAGTTTTAGAAAAAGTGTGTGGGGTGTAAGAAAAGCATGTGAAGTATAATTTTTAGGTGTGTGGCGTGTAATTTTTTTTAAAAAAAAATATTTTATATATAAATATGATAATATAAAGTGTTATATATGTAAATATTTTTTTTAATAAAAAAAATTATGATTACATGTTATTCTTGTTTGTTCTTACATATAATGTCCTTTTCTTTTCTCTTACTTTGATGATGCCTAAACTAAGATTCAGTGGCAGATTTTTGCGTTAAAAATCATTAACATAATATAAAATTTAAGAGTTTTTACATACAGGATAAAAAACTTACATGAAATTACGTATTTCACCATCAATTCGTAAATATTACCACTATCACACCATATTCATTTAAATTTTACGCATTTCACATATTTCACATATTTCATATACTTTATAATATTATATGTAAATTAAAATACACAAATTCATTAATATTTAAATTCTAATATATATGTTTATTTTTTACTGTAAACACATCAATTTTCTTCCTTCAATTAAAAATTATAGTCATATGGATTTAAATTCGGCATCCTAATTGGAAATTTTAAACAGGATAAATAAATTAAAATACATAAATTCATAAATATTTAAATGATTATTTATATAAATTAATTTATTTATAGTATTTAATTAATATATTAATAATATAGTTAAGATCAAGACCAATTTAGAAATGTGAAGTTCACCATCAAAGAATATGGTGTGAAATATGTGAAATGCATAAAATTTAAATGAATATGGTGTGATAGTGGTAATATTTATGAATTGATGGTGAAATATATAATTTCGTGTAAATTTCATGTCTTGTATGTAAAAATTCCTAAAATTTATTGTTTTGCTTAGATCCCCTCCTATAAGTTATACAGTTTTTAATATTAACTATTAATATTAAAGTAAAATAAAAAAATTATTAATATTAAAGTAATAGCTAACTGTGATTAATATCTTGGTTTTGATTTTTGGATATACATGTGCAGATATTTATTTCATTAGAAAAAGGATACGATGCATAAAAGCGCAGTCGTATAATTAATATGTAGTTTGTAAGAATATATGTCATTTTTAAAAATTATTATTTTCAGATGATACCTTTAAAGTCTATTATTTTCAGGCAGCACTCATCATTTTGGGGTGAATTTACAAGTAGCATCCTGTTTTTGAAGTTAAATAGGGATGTTATATGAGAATAATAGACTTTAAGGGTACCGTTTGAAAATAATGAATTTTTCAAGTGACAGATGTAAATTCTCCTAAATATAATATTTTTAAGAAAATTGAAACTATTTTTTATAATTACTAGCTATGTTGTATACAAATGTGTTAAAATGTAAAATTATTATAAATATTAATATTAATACAAGTACAAAATGAGTGCATATGCAAGTATTTATGTAGATAGATGTGTATATCAATTTTAAGTTAATCTATTTTTTAATTTGAAAACTACAATTGTAATTATAAATTTTATCCAAAATATTTATTAATATTTATCAGTAGAAAGTAATGAGAAATGTATGTACCATTAGTAAATAAAAGGTAAATTTCATCCAGGTATTTGAGTTTAAAGCTTAATAACACGCAGATTTAGGTTTTTAGAATTATAACATCGGAGTTTCTGAATTTTAATAAATTATCAAATGAGTTCTTTTCAATTTTTAATTATTAATTTTTTTAAATTATCATTATACTCCTCCTCCTCTCTTAAAATCTGAGAGAGGGGGAGGGATATAATGGTAATTTTTAAAAAATTATTAATAAAAAATAAAAAAATTATTTGATAATTTACTAAAATTCAGGAACTCTGATATTATAACATGGATCTGTGTAAAAATCCGCATTGCAGTTTATTTTTTTAATTATTTTTGTGATGTTGAAATTCCCGTTTTTCCTTTAAGAATAAAATCATACACTGAGATTTTATATCAGATATTGTTATTATTAGAATATAAAAATATATATGAGCTGGATTATGTTCTTTTTCTTATCAAACAAAAAAGAAAAAAATATTTTGAAACTAATTAAATTTACTTGTTAAATAATTTGATTGAATTAATTGATATTGGTGGTTGGGATGGGATATTTTAACTGTATTGGTGTTTGCTGGCTAATAATTTTTAATTAATTTATCATTTCCCTCTTTTTGGCTAATTTAATTTTTAAAATATGGAAGGCATATAACTTCTCATAAAATGAAATTTAACGCATAAATTTGTAAAGTGCACCAAACTTAACAGATAATTTCACTTATAAAAAAATAATTAGAAACGTTCAATTCATTACGCGTTTATTCATAAAATTTTACTATAACTTTTGCATCATAGCAAGAAATGTAAAAATATAAATTTTTAAAATATGCATTTTTCATATAACTACATGAATATCTAGATAAGTTATGTATTTATATTATAAATTTTATCATTTTTGTACCTATGTATATTCATATTTATTAATGTATTTATATTTTTTATTTATGTATATATTTATGTATCTAAATATTTTTTACACATACATTTATTTATTTATGTAGGCATTCACGTACTACTAATTTTCATATATATATATAATTATGTATTTTTTTGCCGATATATATTTTTATATATGAATATATTTATATAGAATTTTTATTTTCATATTTGTGTATGAAGATTCTTTTTTGAGAAAGTGTACACATTTATATATGCATGAAACTCAATTTTTATGATCCTATTTAGCGCGAAAATCAAAATCAAGATAAAAAATGATACTAATTTAAAAAAACAACAATAATAATAATAAATAAAAATTTTCAATCATTCTATTCAAATTTTAATATAAAAAATATTATTTTACTTCACATACTCAATTATTTTCAATAAAAATATTAACTTTATTTCACATATCTTAAATCAAAATACTTGATTTGAATATTTTGATTTACAATATGAAACAAAGTAGATTTTTTTATTAAAAATTATTAAATATATAAAATAAAATAATATTTTTTATATTAAAATTTGTATAAAATAATTAAAAAAATAATTAATTAATTATTATTTTTACTATTTTAACCCTCACACCAAATAAACCTATGTGCTGGGTGTAATCAAATTAAGAAAATTTAAGTTTTTGGTCTCGTTTGGTTGAAGTCAGATTTTTTGCTTCAATTGTAAAAATTAATTTTATTTCATATTTAATATAAATATAAATATTAAAATTTAAAGTATTTCCTATTTTATATATTTTTAATATTAAAATAATTTTTTTATTAAATTTAAAAAATAAAAAATATTTTTTTTTATTAAAAAAAAATTCAAACCAAACATGGCCTTTGTGCGCAGATACTGCTTTTCGTAATGGGTTACGATTTTTGATCGCATGATTCTTTTTCTTTTTTTTGTTTTATATAATGATTTTCTTCTGGCCGACGCTGACGATCGGCGGATTGTGCGCTAAAAAATTTGTGAGGCCCACCACTGTCCACGTGTCATCTGCTTATGGGACCAGCACCAATGCAGCAGCACGCATGATATTCACGTCGGTGTGGAAATTTGAGTTTTTTTCCCTCCAACTTCCATCGGCACATGACATAAATAAAAAATAATTATTTAATGTTACAACTGTTTTGTGTTTTTCTGCTGCACGTGACTTCACTTCAATGTCACATGATATAAACAGTTTAACTGCTGAAAGAAGCAAAGAGGCCGGTGGAGGCGCTTCAATCCGTTACTATATGAGCACATGCCATGTTCGAAGTGAAGTGAAGTGACGTCATTTCTCATTTAAAATTTGGAAAATTTACATACAAAATATTAAATTCATCACAAATTACATATTTCATCATCTTTTAGTAAATATTACACATATCACATTCTGCTTATGGGTTTTATATTTTTATTATAATAATAAAAGTGTAAAAAGAATGTGATATATGTAATATTTACTAAAAGATAGTGAAATACATAATTTGTGATGAATTCAGTGTTCTGTATGTAAATTCCCCCTTAAAATTTTAAACCACACAAGATATGTATTGCAGTCCCAATAATACTCAAAGTTTTGAAAACCTTAATTAATAAGTAAAACAAAATTACATCTTTCGCTCTGAAAAATGTGTTATTTTCAAGTGGCACCTTTATGGCTCGATTTGTTCGTTTTTTTTTTAATAAGAGAAAAAAATATTTTATTTTTTAAGTTTAATTGGAGAAAAATTTATTTTGATATTAGAAAGTATGTGAAATATGAAATATTTTAAATTCTAATATTCGTATTTATATTAGATGTGAAATAAAATTAATTTTTATAGTTAAAATTTGTGTTGGGTAAAAATTTTGCCTAGAACCAAACGAGGCCTTTTAGAGTCCATTATTTCAGGCGACAACTCTCATTTTAGAGTGAATTTACAGGTAATATTTCGCTTTTAAACTCTGTCAGCTGCTATCTGATACTTTAACTCTACCATGATTAGAAATGAAAAATCTTGTAGAAATGATAAAATAATGTGAAGTTTTCAATAGCAAATTAGTCAACTAACATAAGATGCGAAACAAATTAGTCAAGTGAGTGAAGGTGAGTTTGAAAATGAATGCAATATATTAGATCAAAATAGTATGAACGATAATTCTGATGAAGATTGCAGTGACATTTCATTAAAATATATTGACAGTAGTTCTATATTTCTCAGTACAAAGTTTAACAATGCAATTTCATTCAAAAATATGGTAAGTGGCTTGGCCATAAAAAATCAATTTACTATAAAGTTTACTAAAAGCGAGAAGAAGAGGATTATTGGTGTATGCACACATTCTCAATGTGATTGGCGTTTGAGAGTAGCAATATTTGGCATGCCACAATTTTGGGTGAAACACATAATTGCTCGGGTGTTAATACATTTGGGAACAAGATCGCAACAAGTAGATGGATAGCACATGCTATTAAAGATGCGATCAAGAGCAATCATAATGTTTCTCCAAAAACACTAAAAGGTCTTATTAAAGATCAGTATGATCTTGTTGTTCCTTATATAAAATTGTGGCATTCACCTGAGATGACAAAAAAAATGTGGTACACGATAGTGTCGAGAAGAATTATGCATGGGTTTCATTGCTTCAAAATATATTAGTTTGTCAGAATCCAATGAGTCATATTTTATATGACTATGATATAGTAGATTTTACATTTAAATTTTTTTTTGTTAATTTCAAAGTTTGTTTAGACTTAATTGCAAGCCTTTGATTAAACTTGATGGTTGTCGTTTAAAAAGAAAATTTTTGAGCATAATGTTTTCGGCTACCTCCCTAAATGGAAATAATCAATTATTCCCTTTGGCATTTGTTATGGTGAAAATTGAATCCAAGAGTACATGGTCTTGATTTATTTAGAATTTGATAATTGCATTGAATCAATATGTTGCTAATATTATTATTATTATTATTATTATTTCAAATATGAAAAAAGGGATTGAAGAAAGTGTAAAGGAGATTTTGCCACAATGTGACCACAAAATTTATACTTGTCATCTATAGAAGAACATTAAAAAGAATTATCGAAGGGAAGTCTCTAACAAATTGAGGAGTGCATTTTGAGCATATATGGTTCTGTTTGGTAATAAGGAAAAAAAAAAGATTTGGTTGAAATTTTTAGCTATTTTTAAAAAAAATGTGTATGATGTGAAATAAAATTGATATATTTATTGAAAATTATATTGGATATGAAATAAAATGATTGTTTAATGTTGAAATTTGTGTGAGATGAGATATAAAATAATTTTTTAAGTTTTTTTAAAATTAAATTTAAGATTTTGGCTTTGGCTAATTTTAGCCATGATTTTTAACCCATTGCCAAACAGAGCTAAAGTTTGAACATGAAAACGCCATGGAAGAGCTTCTTTAATTGAAACCTCCACGTACCTCAAAGCCAAAGGGCCGACAAATAAACCTCCACATACCTCAAAGCCAAAGGGCCGACAAAGAAAGAACAGACGCAAGAATCACTCGGAGAGTTTGAATAGAGAGAGCTCAAAACTCCAACATAAATGTACAATGTATGGCTAATTTGGTATAATAGAAGAGGATGCAAAAATTCAATTGTTTCTAGAAGTATAAATTAATATTCAAGAAGTCGAGGATAAGAAATAGGTAATTTGATCACTTAAATATGCACGATGTTTTGATACGAAAAGATAGGAAATTTTTGAAACTTGATGTATTAGTTTGATGTAAATTTTTTTTGCTAAACAGTCTTATTTTTTTCAAAGATAGAAAAATTTTGGAATAAAATAAGGGGGAGTTTGGTTCGTTATTATCTTAGTGTTATGTTATGTAATCTAGATGTCATAACATCTAGATTACATCTTTTGACTAATAATTTTATAATCTTATAGAAGATTATTTATAAGCCTTGTTTGACAAATGCCCAAAATTGAGAAAAAAATGTAATAATAATATTTTAATTTATTATAAATTTTAATAACTT
Organism: Apostasia shenzhenica; assembly: GCA_002786265.1. Classification (NCBI taxonomy): domain Eukaryota; kingdom Viridiplantae; phylum Streptophyta; class Magnoliopsida; order Asparagales; family Orchidaceae; genus Apostasia; species Apostasia shenzhenica. The sequence continues at coordinate 41,683 of KZ453612.1, forward strand.
TATTTCACATCCAACACAAATTCTAACTTAGTCCATTTAGTTCTCAAATTAGTTAAACCGGTACCTCTATTAAATTCTTCGGAATTTTTTTTTTCATCCCATTATATCTTCTTATATTACTTTCTCTTTTTTAGATCTCTTTATTTGTATTTAGTATATTTTTGAGTAACACCAATATGGTGTGGACAATGTTGTCAAAATCGGACCGGACCGGCCGGTTCGACCAGTCGGACTGTGAACCCGTCTCTAGTCCGGTCCGGTTCTATGTTAAAATCGAAGAAGGATTGAACCTGTTTAGACCGGATTGAATCGGCATAAACCGGATTGAACCGATTAAACTAGGTGAACTGATTGAACGGATTAAATGCCATTTCAATTAAAAAATTTATATTTTATTTTTTTGGTTAATATTTGTAAGCAAGTAAATAAGATTTTTAGATAAAAAATTATGTTTATAAAATTTTTTTTTAAGGATACCTAAACTTTTTTTATTTAAATATGAATCTATATTGATTAATTTTATGTTGAATATATATAATATATAGTTTTTAATTTTTATTTGTCATATTAGAAATTATATATATATATACATCAATTTTTATTAGTAATACTGAATATATGTTCATTAATTTTTATTTATCATATTGGATATTAATTATTTAATTATATTTATATAATAAATATTTTTTATTTTTAATATTAAGTATACGTATAAGTATATCATTTTATTATATTAATATCAGTAATTGAACCGATCGGTTCGACAACCGACCGGTCTGACCATGAACTAATTATTATTCCGATTTGATTACCGGTTCGGTTTTTATAACATGGGTGCGGAGATGCCAGCGTAAAAAGATAGAAAAGAGAAATTAGAAGAAATAAAATGATGAGAAAAAATATTTAAAGATTTAATGGCCAGAGAACTTAATTAAATTATTTCTTAAATTAGGGAGATTAATTTAATTAATTTGAAAATTAAAGTGAATCAAACGCACATGGGCTTTTAATTATGGAACTTTTATGTTTGTGTTTTTTTAATATTTGAGTAATGAAAAATCAATAGCAAATTAATTATGGCATGAATTATGTAGAATGAATTTATTGAGATGCATTATAAATAATAAAAATGATTATGTTAGAAATGGTGAGAAAATAATATTATCTATTTAAAGTAAATTATACAAAATATATTCAAATGGCTCCTCATATACTACAAGTAATTGAAGATGCACAAATTAAAGTAAAATTATTTGGGAAGCACAAAATGATTAGCTCACATAATCAATAATAAATTATAATAATTATTATATAAATGATGATTCCAATAAATTAGTCTTGATTTTTGAGTTATGTTCATTAATTTGTGTATCGAGGAAAATTTGAACCTTCAATTATTTTTTTCTACCAAAAAATATACTTTTTCTCTCATAAATGCCTACGATATTAGAGAAATAGTTTTGATTTTTATAAGTCATATTTTAAAGTTTATGTTAAATTTTATTACGATTAAGCCAAAAATCTAAAGCGAATAACTTCTATCGTATACCCAGTGGTTGAATGGTCTTTTAATTAATACATAAGCACACAATAATTTTTTATAAATTTCATAACGAGGAATTATCTGATATTTATAGTTAATAATAAACTATAATTCTTAATATATAAATGAGGACTTTGTTTATTACCTTAAACTTTTAAACTAATTAAAATATTATATCAATTAGAGCCTATTGAAAAGTTTTTGTTATAGAATCAATTGAAAAAGATTGTATTAATAAAATGTGGAATTTATATACCACTTAAATTTTAGATATTATATTTTTATTTAAATACATGTTATTTCAATGTTAGAATTTTATGAAAAAATAATATATATATATATATATATATTTAATATTTAATTTTTTAACATACAAGTATTTTTTATGAAAAACTGGGCAGGTAATGCAAAAAATAATGAATGGGAAGCCATATCAAATAAAAAATTAGTTAGATTTAGAAATTAAAAAGCCTAAATTGCATGTCAAAAATGTATTGTAAATTAATCTTTACTTTTTTAAAAAAAATTTATTTAAATTTATGAGATTTTAAATTTATTATAATTTAATCTTAGCTAAAGTAATAATAATATTATTATCTAAGATTATTTTTAATTATTAATCTTTTAACTTTTTAAAATATTATTTAGAAATATTTAATATTTTTTATTTTAAGTTAAAATTTTTAAAGAGAAAAAATAAAAAAATATGAGAAATTAAATTTTAGATATTTCATTTTAAATTTTTATTTATTATTTTTAAATTTTAAAATTCAATTTTCTTAAAAAAATAAAAACACAAGATGCAAATGATGTAAAATAATAAAAAAAAGAAGTTAAATTTTATGTTTTTAATCCAAAAAAGCTAACAAAAATAACATAATTTTAATAGCGTAATCAAAAGTAATGCATTTTTACAATTTTCCGAATAAAAATTAAAATTTTTTAAAGATCAAGAATAATTTACAATTTATGTGCTATGTATGAGAGAGAGACATATATATAAAAAAATCTAAACTCCTAAATATAAAAATACCTACAAACAGTTACACATAATATCAAATTAATCAAATAAGTGATGATACCACTCTCTTGCAACCAGTCTGCCTTTAAATTTACTCAAAATTTAGCAAAATTTAAGCTTAACTCGAATAGTTTTAATCAAGTTTTGAGACATAAATCGAGTTTAGATGTTATTTTGAGTCAAATTTAAGTCAAAATTAAATACGCCTGATATAAACTTAAATAACCTTGAAATAAATCATTTAAAAACATATAAAAATTTATGTGCATATATGTATATAATTTTTATATATTGTATACTTTTTTTTAAAATATATAAATATAATTTATTTCGGGCAGATTTGAAATCGATAATTTTGAATAGAGCTAGTTTTACTGGGGGTTGTTTTGATTCAAGATTTCAAGTTACATAATTTTGAATAGAGCGTCTAATTTTCATAATTTTATTATTTTTTTGATGAAATTTTTTTATTGTTATTATCATTGTAATTATAAATATATTTATATTATATCTTTAAAATTTTAAAAGCACCCACGTTCCCTTCGATACTTGGCATTGTCATCAGATCCAAATCTGAGCTGACCACGTGCTCTATATACGAAGGGAAATTTAGAAATGGGTAAAAATAATTCTAAGTCCCTGAATTTTGAAGAGAATATCATATAGATCTTTGATTTTAAAAACTTTTCACATTAATATTTTAATCAATTTTCTTTTACTTAATTTGACTTCTTAAATATTTAAATTATTATTTAAATATAAAATAACAAAAAAATATTCCCTCTCATCTCCTATCTCATACTTACATGGTCTCTGCATATTGGTTTTGAGCATGCGGACGACCACGTTGTTGCTAACGTGCAGAGTAGAGTACGTGCGAGCTAGGCCTGTCAACGGATCGGATTTGGATCGGATCGACCCCAACCCGGATCCAAATCCATGAACCACGGATCGGGTCAATCATCGGATCGGGTCATAGTCAACCCGGATACTTTCGGATTGAAACTCAAATCGGGTCGGAACTCGGATTTTCAGATTTGATCCATTTACTATGATTGCAAATAATATATACAATCACAAAATTCTCAAAATTAAGCAGAGAAAAAATTGAGATAATGAGATAACTAGCTTAAAAAATCACCTCAAAGAGATTATGAAAAATAAAATAAAAATAAAGTCAATAAGATTAAATAGTTATTCAAGACAAACTATTAAAAAAATAAAAAAATATAAGTAGACAGAACAAATGAAGGAAAAACAGATAGAATAGATAAACAGAATTCATGGTTTCTAAACTACTAAATTGACGAAGTTATATTTTCAAGCTAATAAAAATATTCATATTCATAGCAATCTAAAATATGATCAAATACTAATACTTCTGAAAATGATATTAAATTAAGCTAGAATAACGTAAAAAAATATTAAAGCATTATGTCTACAAAAAACTAGAAAAGCTCTTATATTGATAGCAAATTCAAATAGTCAAGCATCTTTAATATCTTCAATTTTGGTCTTCCATGCCTTCATGTTTTATTTCTTTTTTTAAATTTCTTTTTTTACACCTTCAGCTTTGCTATTAATTTAATTTTATGTGATATAAATTTTAATTAAATATATGATCAATAAAAATAATGATATGCAATAGTTAATATATGTTAAAATTTACTTAATAATATGTAATAATTAAATATGTAAATGGGTCGGGTCATTAACGGATCGGATCAATAGTAATCCAAATCCAATCCTTTTAAATATAAGCGGAGCGGGTTAGTAAACAGATCGGATTGACGGGTCGAAAAAAACTCCATTTGGGGGGTTAATTGGATCGGAACTCGGATCGGATCGGATCATGATCCGATCCATTGACAGGCCTAGTGCGAGCAATGATGGAGGGTGCTAAAATAGAAGGTAAAAAAGGAAAGTTGTTTTGCATTTAAATATAAAATTTATTGTAAATATAAAAAAATATTAAATTAAATAATAAAGATTTGATTGAAATATTAATGTTAATTTTAGAGATTTTATTGTAATATTTTGGAAGTCATTGATGTAATTAATATTATCTCAAATTTGAGGAATCTGAATGATGTTTCCTCATTGGAAATTATTATTATTGTATTAAATGAGCGGTTTAAATTATGTAAAAAAACAAAATATTATTGTCTTCCGGCAAATGAACGCAAAAAAGTAGCATAGCATCCATTCATGTGACCCATGCGTCGGCCGCGCTGCAATAAAAGCTGAAGATGCTCGCAGTTTGGGATCGAAATAGCTGAAGCAGCACCATTGATGACGGAAGGGACAAGCGAAGGCCGCTCCTTTTCCCATATCTATCCTTGGATAGCTGAGTAGAAGCAGAGGAGGAAGATAGAGGAACGGGGTAGGGAAGGAGGGCAGCGGAGGGGAGTGCCGGATCAGAAGGGTGGTAATGAAGTTTCCGAAGGAAGAAGCGGGGAGGGATGGTAGTATGGATGTAGGGGAGGAGGGGAAGACGGTCGTGGTCGGAATGAAGATGGATGCTGGAAGCCGGGAGCTCTTGACGTGGGCTCTTGTAAAGGTAGCCAACGCCGGGGATCGAGTGATCGCGCTCCATGTTCTACCTGCCGCCGCAGGTAATTCATTGAAATTTGCATGACCCGTTTAGGGTTTCGCGTATTTGTTGTTTGGGTGTTAAATGAATCGATTTTTGGGAGCAGAGGTGTGGGATTCCGATGGGAAACCGTCTTCTCTGATTTCCCTCGTCAAAGCGTTCGACGCCGTGCTCGGCGTTTACGAGGGTTTCTGCAACCTGAAGCAGGTATGGTTCCGTTTCACTTATTTCGGTCTGGGTTTCGATAATCGCATATTTTCCTATAAAATTAGGAAGGTTCTCGCATGTGTTTTGTTTAGATCGATCTCAAGCTCAAGATATCTCGGGGTTCCTCCATCAGGAAGATTTTGGTCCAGGAATCGAGCTATGTTTCTGCCTCTTATCTCATTCTTGGAGTTCCTAAGATCAGCCATGTCATTGGGTATAGTCCATCAGCTTTTGATTTCAGTTCTCTAGTTTATTGATCCTTCCGCTTTGTAGATCGACTAATATTCTTTCGGGACAAAATCTTGAAGCTATTCTTCCACCTCCGTTGCCAAATACTGCGTGAAGAAGCTTTCTCGTGGTTGCTTGGTGGTGGCAGTAAGCAACGGGAAGATAATTTTCCAGAAAGAAGCTACAGGTTGAATTTGTTATGCGAATTTTGTTGTCAAAATTCCTTTGAATTTGTTATGCGAATTTTGTTGTCTAAATTCCTTCTGAAGTTCCCCTGCAGTATATCTCAATGTTTCATTTTGTTATCAGGAAACAAAACCACTCATGATTTTCTGAAGAAAATAGATCCTCTGAAGCTTAATCAGGTTCATGAAGAACTAAGAAAGGCTGATTGTTCCAACAAAAATTCTCCGTCGTTAGATACCTCTGGAAAAAGGGATCAGCCTTCATCTGAAACTGAGAAGGAGAATTCCTTGGCTATTGTCCCAGTGGTGGAGCAAGAGACCCCCTTTGGCTGTGTCTCGGTGCTGATTCGCGAGTTGCCTGAAGGAAGACCTGGCTGGCCTCTACTTAGAAGGGCAATTATAAACAAGAAGAACATTTCTTCTCGAGAGAGACCGAAAGCTTGTGTTGTTCAATGGGCACTGAGGCTTCCCAGCAGAAATTCGGCATCATCAGTTGTTCATCCAGATAGCAAGCAGGCTAAGTCTTATGCCATTGTTCGTTCCAATCATGCCTCTGAAGTTCTCAATCAAGAAAAGGAGCTCCCTAAGGAGTTGTTATCTCTCCAAGAGAAGTATTCTTCGGTTTGCAGACTGTTCAGCTACGAAGAACTCATGAAGGCAACATCAAACTTTTCTCCAGGTCTTTCTACTATTCTCATCTTCAATATATCTGTATTAATTATGATAATGATACAAAAAATCTACTGCAGACAATATCATAGGGAAGGGGGGAAGCAGCAAGGTTTATAAGGGATGCTTATCTGATGGCAAAGAACTAGCCATTAAAATCTTGAAACCTTCTGAGGATGTGATGAGGGATTTCATTTCAGAGATTGAGATTATCACAAACTTGCATCATAAGAACGTGATCTCCCTCTTTGGGTTTTGCTTTGAGAACAAAAATCTTGTATTGGTATATGATTTCCTGTCGAGGGGAAGCTTGGAGGACAACCTACATGGTAGGCATTGCTATTCTTAACTCATTGTTTGCACCTGAATTTCTTATCGTTGTGTTTTTCTAATCATCAGATCATTCTATTTTCTAATGCTGTAGGCTGTAAGGCAGATAAGATGGATATCAGCTGGGCCAACAGATACAAGATTGCAGTTGGTGTGGCGGAGGCACTTGAATATCTACATGTTGGTAGTAAAACACAAACCCTGATCCACAGGGATGTAAAATCCTCAAATATCCTCTTATCTGATGATGTTGAGCCACAGGTACCATATTTGCTTTCTTCGCTTGATGCATTTTTTTTAATGTCTGCTCGACTGTGAGGACTCCAGCTTAAACTGAGATTGAACTTCAAAATATCAGGAATCTATCAATGTTGTTTGTTGAGATATAAGATTATCTTGTAATTTGTTATACTTGAAAGGCAAGTCTTCATCATAACCTAGTACTTCGAATTTAAAATTAGCGAATTGTAGGTGAAAGTCACTGGAACCGCAAAACTCTAATTTGCCTCTCATTTCTCTCTCTTTCTCATTTGTTTTCTATAACGTTCATGTGAAATGCTATTGATTGAGGTCATATTGCCATTTTTAGCTGTCTGATTTTGGGCTTGCTAAGTGGGCATCGTCGGCTACTCAAAACAGAGAAAACACAGCTTGCAGTGATTTGGCAGGGACATTTGGGTATGTACTGCGGTTAACATTAACATTCTATTTGATTATTTGAGACTGTCAATGGCCTATCCCACCTATTGGGATAAAGGCTTGGTTTTTGTTGTGTTCGAGCCCGTCATTGCTTCATTTCATTCATATCCTGCTGGCAGATATCTTGCACCTGAATACTTCATGTACGGCAAAATCGATGAAAAGATTGATGTTTATGCTTTCGGTGTTGTCCTTCTTGAGCTTCTCTCTGGACGGAAGCCAGTGTTTAACAATTGTCTCAAGGGCGAGCAGAGCTTGGTTATGTGGGTAAGTGTCTCTAGTTCAAAGACTAAAATATTGAATTGCACTGAGAGTCCTGAAATCTTTGTGAATTCACATATTAAATTTATGGCTCTTCAATATTGCGTAGAAGCCTTTTCTTTTCCCTTACTGTTCTGTTGCTCAAAAATTACAAACTTATGAAGATTTTCAATTACAAATTACAATTTATACACCTAATCACTATTTATAAGCATTATTGATTAGAACAAAAATATTCTATTTATACACGATAGACAATCTCCAGTATATGATTCCCTACCTCTCACAATGAACTGCATCGATGTTAAATAGGATCGCCCACTTTAGTTTTCGTTGGCTTTTGGATTACCGTCAATTCATCTTAAACAATTAGATATCATCGTTATTTTAAATGATCAAGTTTTTCTCTCATTTAAATTAAAAAGTAGGATCTGAAGTTTTTTATCATGGTTAAGACAAGGGTCTGATTTGGGTAAATATTACTGATTGCAGGCAAAGCCTATCCTGCAAAGTGGAAAGCTTGATGAATTGGTGGATCCATTGCTGGGCGATAATTATAACAAGAATGAGATGGAAAGAATGAGCCTGGCTGCTTCCTTGTGCGTCAGACATGCTCCTCAAGCCAGACCTTGCATATCTCTTGTAAGTCCTAATGTTTTCATTTCGACAATAACAGTAACGATAACAAACTTCATTCCGAACTAGTTGGATCATCGATGTTTTCTCTTCTATATTTGGCTCCGTTTACGTTCAATGTCAGGCTGTGTATGAAGAATTTAAGTCATTTTTTTTCTTCTTCTTCCGGTATATATTCACGACTTAGATCCCTTCACATTTACGTACACAATTTCGTTACAGCTTGATAGTCATCTTTCTAATTTATACTACTATCAAATTCCTCGTTTTCGACTTCCTCGTCTGTGTTAACGAGTCCTGTTTATGGGATATTTTCCCTGTGTAAAATGAAGATGGTGCTGAACATGACTACATGAATACTTCAGATTCTGAAGCTGCTTTTGGGCGACGTTGAAGCCGTGGAGTGGGCTAGATCGGATTCGAGTGCTTCACTGCCATCGGATGGCCTGGATGATGATTCCGGACTCGATAACTCGAACATCCAATCCCTCATTAATCTAGCTTTCCTAGATGTTGAGGACGATGTACTTTCAACGAGCAGCAACGATCATTCTGTCGGCTTCGTCATGCCAAACACCTCGTTGGAAGACTACCTGAAGGCGAGGTGGAGCCGGTCCTCGAGCTTCGACTGAATCCAAGTAGTGTCAGATTTGTATGGCGTTCCACGAACACTGAAATTGTATATCGGGTATGGCTAGAGAGGTGCTTGGTGTGCCCTCCTCCATAAATCCCTCTGATATTTCTCAACCAGAGGGTGAGTAAGTGAAGGTGATGGTTTGGTTATTTATTATTAGTTGCTGTAAAGAGAGCTGCTGCCCTTTTAAGATGGTTCAGCTTTGAGCTCTTCAGGCAGCAGAGCTTGTTATCTCTCTCTTTCTTTTTTAATTGTAATAAAGAGAATCAGCTGCTTGTAAATATCAGTCACTCCCTAACTAAATAACATTTTTCTAAGGGCAGATTACTGATAGGTCCCTATAGTTTATAGATAATTATATTTTAGTTTATATATTTTGATCTCTTTTTCTCAGCTCTTTTATATTTTTTTAAATCTTTCACTTAGATTTTTAAAATTTAAAATAAAGATTTAAAAGTAAAGTAAAATGAATATCAAATAGATTATTGCAGTTTTAACTTTTAATTAGAGACTTAAGCATGTTTACATATATATATATATATATTATAAATTTTAGTATATTACATTCATTATATTTTTTTTTACAAATTTTACGTTATATGATAGTTACTTTTTATGAAAAAAATGTACGATATAATATGTTTGTGTAAAATATTTTTTGTTAGATCATTTTTTCAGCTCTACTGTTATTATTAGTTAAGTTGATGAAAAGTTTAGGGAAAGGGCCTGCATATGATGCATAAATTACTTCAAGCATTCGTATGAAATTATTTTAAAAATTATGATCTTGTGAGAAAAGAGCTAAATCTTATGAAACCGAGTGTAATTTACCCGGGCCTATTTCGTTAAGAAATCAATTATATTATGTTATAAAAATTATGAACTTGCTTTGAGATATGTATATAATATATATATATATATATATGATAGGAAATAAAATTATTTTATTATGTTAAAAGTTATAAAATATAATAAAAAATAATTTAATATTATTTTTATTTTTTAATAAATGATTTATTTAAATCTTTAATATGATCGAAATAGTATGGAAGCCGAACAAGCTAAAAACTTTGAGACATTTATAATTTATCTTTGTTATTCCTTTGTTACACAACTTTTTTTATTTTACATTTTTGCGTCTTATTATATTAGTTCATGATTTTATTTTATTTTTTTTGATGTAAGATTAGTTCATGATTTTAATATAGGATTTGTTGAGATGGTAAAGGGATGGATTTGATCGAGTTGAGCAAAATTCATACACATCTTACTACATTTTTTCTTGTTAAACTTAACAATCTTGTACCTACTTTGGCTCTATCCCGCCTCACTTCTTTCATCACACGACCCTTACCTTCTCAATCTAGTCTATTTTAAGTCGGTGAAATATTTGTGGTGTGATTCATTCATTATATTTAAAATAATTTTAAAAAAACAATTACATATATAACATAATATTTAATAAATATTACAAATTTTACACTTAGTTCTCAAATATTATAAAACTTATAAAAAATTTTAATTACAAATTATTTTTTACACACTTGATAAATATTCGTAAGCATTATTAATCAGAACAGAATATTTTTTATAGACTTTAGTCAACTTTTAGTATTAGATATTATAGCTCTTATAATAAAGTTAATTGGCTTTAGATAGGATCATCCACTTTAATTTTCGTCAACTTTTAGATTATTGTCAATCTATTTTAAACAATTAGATATCATCGTTATTTTGAATGATCGGATTTCCATCTCATTTAAATCAATAACTAAAATTTGAAATTTTTTATCATAATTAAAATAAGAGTTAAACTTTGATGGGATAATGTGACAGAAATAAATAAAATGTGTAAAATACAATTTATAATAAGAGAAGAGAATCGCTGGAGCAAAATACAGCTCTTAACAGACTTCTATATCGATAAATAATGATGACAGAAGAATAGAAATGAAGTGGAGATCTCGCGCTATATAATTAAATAACGTGATCTTAAATAGTACTGCGGAATATGATAATATGATATCAGAGCCAACCTTCTGTAATACACGATGTAGCTTGAAGACGTATAGTTTAATTACATGATTACTTAACACAAAAATCTTAGTATATTATACCAAAATATATTTTTCATCATAAAATTTATACTATGTTGTAATTTTTTTTTTGTGAAAAGAATGTAATGGGATTATTGTGATACATGTGCAACAAGGTTAAAATCAAATTAAAGTAGAAATTACTTATAGCATAATATTATATTTAATAAATATTACAAATTTTATATTTGATTCTCAAAAATTTAAAATATTATAACAAATTTTACTTATAAATTACATATTACATATTTCATCTATATTTGTAGCCATATATATTTTACTCAACTTTGGCTATTAAAACTTTATATCTCAGTCATTAATTTAAATTAAATAAAAATTTAATCATTTAAAATAGCAGCAGTATCTAGTAATTGATTTGAATTAAAAACTATGCAAAAAGTTAATGAAAAATAAAATGTAACACTTCATGTATAAATAAAATATTTTATTCACAAAAACTAATTAAGCAGAATATATAAGATGTAATATTTTATAAAGGAATATAATTTATATTTGTAAAAAATTAGATTTAAAATATGTGTAATATTTATTAAAAGTTATGTTAGTCTATGACATATTTCATTGTTTGACTTTTTCATTAATATTTTTGTAATTAAATAATGTGTGTTAATAATATTTTCATTGCCATCAGGCACGCACCAAAATCCAAGGCATTGGGTGCCGAACTGGTCGGACCAAACTGATCACGACGTCGCAGAACATTTTCAACACTCTTTAGAAACGATTAGTCGTTACTTCAACTTAGTGTTAAACTCACTTTTTCACTCATGGATGAGTCATTTCAGACACTTACTGCTAGTACAATTACAAATTCGAACGACCCTTTCAAGGTACTAGTGCAAAATATGTTTTAATTTATTAAATTAAAAAATTGGATTACATATTGCATATTTTACAGGATGCTTTAGGTGCAATAGATGGTACTCACATACCTGCAATTGTCTCTCAAAACAAACATGAGAGATTCATAAATCGCAAGAGTTACATTTCTCAAAATGTAATGATGGTCTAAAAATTAATTGAAAATAGTTCTCGTTAGTGATGGCCATATATGGTTAACTTATAGTAGTTAAACTCAAATCAAATTCAAGCAATACATTTATTTTAAATATAATTTCATGATAACTTTGATAATTGATGTACATGCAACATTTATCATTCAAACTCCCATCAAATTAATTAGATAACAGCTTTAATTATTTTTTCGAAATAAACTCAACACAAACTATTTGATTTATACTATTCATTTTCAAAATTTAAGTAACAAGATTGATTTTTTTAATAAATTAAAAACAATTGTTGTGACTAATTATGATTCAAATGATTTTAAAAGCATTTGATTGATTCAAATTTATAGTTAAATATTAAAAAAATTGTAAAATAAAATAAAATAAATTGAAAATCAGTTGAAACTGATATTGGAACTGATAACTAGAACTGGTTGCTAAACAGGATTGATTCTCTCGTTTCACCATCTGCTCGAAGATCTAAAGGCGAGTTCAAGTGAGCGGTCCACCTCATTTCAAGTTTTAGCCTTTTAGGTTTGATATGAGTTAAGCTATAATCATCCAAATTAGAGTCGAGTTTCGAGTTTAGTCAATCCATGTGTTTGACACAATTTGTGTAATCGACAAAAACGTATTTCTGGTGTCACAATTGTTATGATAAATAATATTATAAACCTTAAAATTTCTTTTATATATATATATATATATAATTTAGTTTTTCTCAAAAATATTCTTATAATTGGTAAAATATATATTGATTGTTATTATAAATATACTATATTTAAGTAAATATAATATTTTAAAATAGAAATGTATAAATATTGAGTTGAGTTTGAGTTGTGTTAATCCCATTTTGAGTAACTTGACTTTGAGTTAAGAGAAAATAAAGTCTAGTTAGAGTTGAGCTAACTCGAGTGAGCTTCAAGTTTTGAGAAAAATTTATAACCCGACGCTGGACTAGTTCAAATTCAATGAAACAGGATTAAAACTTAAATTGGCCCCAAGATTTTAAAACTTTTATTTGGGATACTGAGATTGTAAAAATATTATCATTTGATCTCAATTAAAATATAATTATTAATTTTTTATTATTATATAGTATAATTATTCTTAATTTAAAAAATTATTTTTTATATTTTTTAATTTTAAACATAAAAAATAACAGACTAGAAAAATTAAATTTGAAATTTCTATTTAATTTAAAATATTAATTTTTATATTTCTTAGTTTTAAATTTTTGGAGTAGAAAAATTTAGCAAAAGATGAGAGAAATTAAATTTAAAATTTCTATTAAAATTTTAAAAATAATGATAACAAATTAATATAATAGTCCTTTAAAATAGGTAACCTAACAATATTAAAAAAGATGTAGTTTAATTGTTTGAAGTAGTTTTAAAAAAATTAAATTTCATATTTTTTATCAGTAAAGACTAACAAAAAGATAAAACTTTAAAAGTGAGATTAAAACTGCTTTTATAATTTTAGGGAATAAAATTTAAATTTTTAAAAATTTGAAATTAGTTCATAATGCTCTCTTGATCTCAGTAGACAGTAGCACGTGTAATGTTTCTTATAATTAAATATAATCTTAAATCACATGTAGTTATAAAGAAAATTCTTTTAATGGAATGGTAAAATCACATAGTTAACCTTACTTTTACCTTAGTATTAACTACTATACTATTAAGACCATGTATATATATATATATATATATATTTATTGAGAGAGAGATGCCTTGAGTTTGTAGAGATGGTGACATCCATGTGAAAATTAATGAGTTTTTTTTATTTAAAAAAATAATGAGTTTTTTTTATTTAAAAAAATAATGAGTTTTTTTTTTATTTAAACAAATAATGAACTTTTGTTGAAGGACTTAAAGAGACCTTTCGCTTGGGGTGCGCGGATCACATGACTGATCAAAATTCACACTGCATATTAGGGGGATTTACATACAGAACACTGAATTCATCATAAATTACGCATTTCATCATCTTTTAGTAAATATTACACATATCACACTCTACTTATGCGTTTAACATTTCTATTGTTAATAGAAATGTAAAAAGAGTGTGATATGTGTAATATTTATTAAATGATGGTGAAATGCGTAATTTGTGATGAATTTAGTGTTCTGTACGTAAATTTTACCATATTTGATCTAAATTTAAGTAACATAAATTACACAGTAATCAATAATAAGAGTTAATTTGAATGTATTATTAGTCAAATTGATAAAAATATTTTAGTCTACATTTTTTAAAAAAAAAGAGTAGTCCTCTCAGTTCAAAAATATAAGACTAATTAGCACATCTTCTATCCGGATTCTCAAAAAATTAAGCAAAAATTAAGTAAAGTACTACTTTTTTTTTAAAGAGGATTACATATATCACCCCTAAAATAACTATTTTTAATTATTTAATTCTCAAAATTTAATATTTATATATATTAGATAATTAGAACTTTCTCTCCTTTAATAAGATGAAGAGCTAAATTTTTTCTAGTTTAATGGAGAAAATAAAAAGCACAGTTTATAGTGTTCAAAATATGAAGTGAATATTTAAATATCTAACTTTGAAATTAAAATACATAAGTAATTTTTTTTAAAGGTGATATATGTTGTGACGCTCGTGGCCGAAAAGGGCGGGGAATGATCGTCGGGTGATGTCCTAAGAGAAAGGAATCACTGAGGCAAAGTGCGGCTCCTGGCAGGCTTTTAGGCCAAATAATGAGTGGTGAGAGGGGAATAGGAATGAATCGTCCCACATCGAAAAAGGAAGGAGATCCTGAGCTGTATAAGTAGATAACGTGATCTCAAATAGTAGAGACGCTTTTTGGGGCAAAACCGTGAGGCTAGTGATAGAAAACTCTGTAGTTAAGCGTGCTTGGGCTGTAATAGCACTAGGATGGGTGACCTTCTAAGAAGTACTCAAGCACGCAGTTTTTCTAAAGTCAAAGTGGACAATACCTCTACAATGAGATCACAGGTGACAATACCTCTACAATGAGATCACAGGATGTTACGTATGTACTTTTTTAATAAAAAATTATAAAAATGCACAATACAATTACTCTATCTCTATATATATATATATATAATATAAAACTGTCCCAAACATGATCCAACACATAGTAATGATAATTAAGTTAACAATCAAAGTACTAATTAATTGACTTATTGATAATTTAATATATGCATAAATAAACTTAAGGAGGCTTCAAGTCAAAAAAGCACTTGCTAGCCACAACACCATAGTATGACATCATTTAGCAAATTAAAAAAAAAAAATACAATGCCCAAATTTCGAATAATAAAAATAAAAAAAGAACATCATAACCCACATATTAAATATTTATTAACATAGCAAATTAAATACTTAATTAACTTCCTTAATCACATATTCCCCAGGAGAGCCCTGAACCTTGGCTCCTTCGCACTGAACTTCTGCTTCGCGTACGCCGCCATGTAATCCCCAAACACGAACTTTGGGTACACCGCCGGAGCCGCCGAAGCAGCCGGCGTCGCCGGCTGGATGGTGGCCTCCAGCGCCGGATTGTAGAAGGAGGCGACGGAGCGGCGGTTGCCGTCCCGCGAGGCGAGCACGCGGTGCCAGGCGCTCTTGTACCGGCCGTTGCTGACGACCTCGATCTGGTCGCCGGTGTTGACCACGATGGCTCCGGCGAGGGGCTGGACGTCGAGCCACCGGCCGTCTTTGAGGACCTGGAGGCCCCCGACCCTGTCGTCCTGGAAGAGGAGGATGACGCCGCCGGCGTCGGTGTGGGCCCGGAGGCCGGCGACGAGGTCCGGGCGAGGGCAGGGCGGGTAGTGGCTGACCTTCGTGCCGAAGAACGGGAGGCGGCAGCCGTCTTCGTCGCCGCCGGCGAAGGTGCGCTTGATGTATCCCCTCTCAAGGCCGAGGTTTTCTTCCATGATCTCCAGTAGCTTTTCCGCCAGCTTCTTCAGCTCGGATCTGTACTCTCTCATCGTCTCCCTGTGGAATTAATTACACATTAATGAATTATTCCTCGTTTAAACCTCAAATTTTAATTACTGTAAAAATAAAACTTCAAAAAAAAAAAACATTTATTGGTAAATTTCATCAGAGTCCTAAAGTTGCAAATCAGATTCATATTTTTAATTCCTTTTCGATGAGTCCGTGAGAATTATTATATAATGCTTTCCATGATAGTTATTGAAGTTAAACTCATCCTATTTCAAATGAGTACACAAATTTAACACGCCTCACTTAATATAGAGGCCTGAGTGAAAATTTAGCAAAAAAATTTTTAAATTTATGATGGACGAAATAAGAGGCTCAACATAAAAGACACGGATACTATTTATCTTTAATTAAATATTAACATTTTTGTACTAATTAATGATACATATATATATATAATCTCAATTTTCTTAACCAACAAATTTATATATTTTTATTAATTCAACTTTGCTCCTATAAATTAGAACATGCAAAATTAAAGAATATGTTTTTGTCTGAATTAAACTATCAATATGATTTGATACATTCTTTAACGATTTTTCTGTCTCATAACTTATAATTAAGTTACAATGTCTTATAAAGCACTCTGGAACTGTCACTCTTCGACTAATTAATTACTTATTTAACGTTGCGACATCGATATTAAGAAATTCAAGAAAATAATTAATATTATACATAAATTAATTTATTAATTAAGAAATTAATTAATTTGATGATGAATGATGTTCAACGATTACTTGAATTCGGGCGGGTTGGATGGCCATTGGTTGTCATCCTGCAGCAGGAAAACGTCCTCCCAGTCCACGTCATCAATCCTCGCGCGTGAATCTCCGCCGTCGATCAGCTCATTCAGTAAATGAACGGCCTTCGAATCCTTGAAGCCCTCCTCTCTCTCCACTCTGTAGCAATCGGAGCAGACCTTCTTAACCCCTTCTAGAAGCTTCGACGATATCCCATGGTTCGTCAGCTGCATCCATGCACAAATAGCATGCATAATTCACGTAAAATTAGTGCACGTAATATAATAATTAATAAGAATGTGAAGCCTGAATCTTCTATAATATGCATATAAAGATATAAATGTGAATGGAGTCTGTAGACAGACGATTGAATTGCGACAGATGATGCTCGACGTTAGAAATCAGATCAGTTGTTTTTAGAATGGATGATCGTAACTTTAAACCAGATCATCCTTTTTCTTGGAATCGACCTACACTTTATAGGGATTGGATGATAGAGATATTTGATGAGAGCATTAATTTGATGTATTTTCTAGGTCCAAACTCTTGTTATAAGTGTTCACAATAAATATATTTTGATAGAGTTCTGATTTTTTAAACTGTTTTAGAATTTTAGAGAATGGACTTATGAAATCTTTATATATACTAATTAGCTTATAAAAACTTAACTAGAAAATTTTAGTTAACCTCGAAGAAGCCCCACTCCTCACACGCTCTGGCGATCTCCGTCATTGTCGCGGCCCTCTTGTCGCCATCAAGCTTGGAGAAGTCGATGACCGGAACCGCCATTGTGTGATTAATCTTGGGATGTGAGTGAGAATGGAGAATGGTGGGTTGAGGCTTTATAGGGCCATGAATATGCATGGATCAGGTCAACCACTAGTTTAATATAAGAATATGGATTTAATAAATGTGGGATTACTTTGGACGGTGGCATGCATAATGAACAAGAAATTAATCAAATGTCAACGCAAAGGAAAGGCTTCATCTCAGCAAGGTACGTTTTAAAACTCTGTTTCAGTTTCGATTTCGGTCACAAATTAAAAATAAAAGCTTCGATAATTTTAATAATTTAAATATCAATTAGCAATTTTAGTTTTTTTTATAAATTATTTAAATTTTAAAAATTTTAAATTAAATTTATTAAAAATAGTTACTGAAATATTATTTCTTAGAGGAAAATGAGTTTTAGCAATTTCATTTAAGTTTCAGTTGAGTTTTAACAGTTCAGAGGGTAATTTCTTTTTGTCTACGTCCTCGTTGAATGCATCTATATATATAGTCACATAATATATATTCCATATCAAAAAATGCAAGAATCATATAAACATAACGCCAAACATAAGTTTTAAATTAAACAATATGATAAAATAAGTACACTAAACACAACTATAATTAAGCTTCTTTGCGTGCTCTCCGCTAACTTCTCCTTTGATTTTGTTTCTACCATGTATAAAGTCGAGAGAATCATGAATAGTGAGTTCTTAACTAATCTCCAATTTAATAAAAATATCAATATTTATTCCCTAATCTTTCATCGATTTAAGCTTTAAGTCATGAAATCAAGTTTTATCGTGCTTCTATGTACTACTCTAAAATCATTTATCTTTGTTAGAATAAAAGAAAATCAGGTAGCCGTTCTATTTATCAAAATAACATGATGCTTTACTCTATTTACAACTAATGTCTATGCTTCTACATATTATCGTTAGCAACATATATAATATTGTCGGTGGTATTTGATGTAGTAGGAAAGTTATGTTATATATATGGAGAGAAATTCGATCGAAAAGAAAAACCTATTGCATGAACTCAAGTGAAATTTTTCTAGGTCAATCGTCTCATAGTGAGCATTCCTCTATCCCTGTCAAACTTGCTGATCGTTCACCTTCCTATATATATATCTTTTCAGGCCCCGTTTGTCTAGGAGTTTAAAATTAACCTGGTTTAATTTTAATCAGGCATATCACATCAACATAAAATTTAATATTAAAAATTTAAATTTTAATTTCACATCCTACACATATTACTAAAATAATAAACTAACTTATACACATCCCTCACATATTCTAACATAATAATTAACTTTATATCACATCCTTCACATTTTTATATAATAAACTAACTTTATTTCACATCATTCACAACTTTTAATAAAAAAATATCCAAGTTTAATTTTAACTTTTTTAAATTTGACCTTACAAACAAACAGACCCGATATTTTGTTGCAAGCCACCGTCTCTCTCTCTCTCTCTCTCATTGCCTGCTCACTAGCTACTATAAATCACCTGATCCTCCTTTCTATTACTGGTCACCCTTTACTAAAGGTCATATAGAAATACTATGAGGCCCAAAATTTTTAGCTCAATACACAATTCCACACCCAATAACTCTAAAACCCAGGCCAATAAAGTAGAGTCTCACTATTTGTAAATCAACACAATTAATTATTGAATCATTAATGTGGTACAATATAAGTAATTTTTTTTTTGTGCACTTTCAATGATTTCTCATTGGCATGAGAATTCATCAACATTAATGATCTTTTCATATTTAGTGCAATGTTTTAACTCATCAAATGTATACCTGCACATCTATCAAAACACACTTGAATTTCATGTACAATATATATATATATATATATATATATATATATATATATATATATATATATATGTGTGTGTGTTATGGAACATTAACACTGTGATTCTTATTACAAACATCATTTCATTACTTGTAGTTAATATTAATGTTTTAAAATATAAATCAACTGATTTAATTTACTTACAACACATTCTTTTATCAGATATATATATATATATCATAAATAATGTGTTATTTGAAATTACATGAGAAATTATTGTCGGTCAATCAATATTCAAGCAGGATATGACTTGAAAGTCGATTTTTCCATATACTATGTTTACTTTTGTATACTCTTGCATAATGCCAATTAATAAGCTAAAGATTATTTCAGAATATAATATATATATATATATATGATCATTTTATGTTGATCATATTTCATTAAGTCTGACCTTAAAGATCCAGATGTGCTACCCCTCGAGCTCTAATAAAGCTCATCGAGATCTAGAGGGTCAATTCTTCTGATCTAACTCAAGTAGTTGTACTCAATAGTAATAAACAAAGAATATTTACATATTTATATGTACATAAATTTCCTAATGAAAAGTATGTATATATTTGCCATAATTCAATATGAGCAAAAACAATTAGAATTTTTCGTTTGAAGATAAGAAAACAAATTTTTCTAAGAGGAAATTTTCATTATGTCATTCGAATAAATGAATATTCTCCATAAAATTCATAATTTCTCAAATATAATATAAAAAAATAAAAAAAATATTAATAGGTACAACGGTCAGATAACGCCTTCCTCTTTGCCGACGTTCCTCATTCAAAGCCACCACTAACTGCCATCTCTCTCTCTCTCTCTCTCTCTCTCTCTCTCTCTCTCTCTCTCTCTCTTCTGACTTGATGTAAACTCTGTCGCTTCCCTCAATTGGGCTCTTACTACCTATTGTTCAATTTCTGGTCAAAAAAGATTAATGTTAATAAATCTTCTATCCTTTTAGCCCCAAAAACTCCTAGACATCGCAGATCTTTCATAGATGTTGCTTTGATATGAGGGAAGAGAGTAATTGGACTTATTTGGGGATTCCCTAAGAAAAGGAGGACCCTCTAAGGATGATTTTACTGATCTCCTTGCCCAAAATTAGGAATCGTATCCATAGCTGGGTACCAGGCAGCTCTCTCTCGCGGGTAGGACTTACTTTAATCAATAGTGTCTTATCTTCTACCCCAGTCTATATTCTTTCCCCCACATCTTTGTTCCTTGCAGTGTTTCCGATTGTATTGAGAAGCTCCTTTAGATCCTTTGGGGAGGAAAATGAGGATACCAATACTATTGCACTACTTTGCCTTGGAAGGATGTTTGTAAACCGAAATCCGTGGTGGGCTTGGAATTCACGACCTTAGGCTTTGGAGGAAACAAACTCCTGGCCAAGCACGCCGCCAATTACTCCAAAAAGGATGATTGTATTTGGAGGGACAGCTTTATTGCCAAATATAAGGATAGAGCCCTCAATTTCTCTGCCAAAAAAAGGGGATTCTTGGATTTGGAGATTAATTTGTCTTAGTGGTTCTGTTGTCCACAATAACCGCTTATTTGGTTGATTGCCACTGGTGTCTCCGTTTCTATTTGGAAGGACCCCTGGATCAGCACTATCCCACTTCCAAATGGCCAACCTATATCAACTCTAATCCTGGGAGACTTGGTGTCCACTGTAGCTGACTTGCCTTATGAAAATACTTTGGAACTTGAACCCGATTGCTAGCAGCTCTTCGGGAGTGGACTTGATCAAATAGAATTCTCCTCTATAAGAAGGCTTGCGCTATGTGCACTCTGACACTCTAGTCTGGTGCTAAAACTGAGTCCTCTTCGATTCCTACATGCCCGCGCTTATATAGGCTGATTCCATCACCCAACAGCCTGGAACTGGGGCTTGGGTGTTGGCGTGCTAAAGTCATCCCTAAGAGTCCAAATTTGTTGGAGGATGGCCCACAATGCTGTCCCTTACCTTCCAGTGGCTCTTCAACAGGAAGATCTCTCAACTCCACCTTTGGTCGCGTGGAGGGTTGCGCCATAGTTTTGAAGGGGGGACTCAATCATATCAGTATTTAATTGTAATTTTTTACAGGAGGACTAGGCTTTCATATCTCTAGCACTTCCCTTTAAATCCCCAGACTAGCAGCTGGAGAATAAGTAAACTCTCTTGCTACCTCACCAGTTTTCACAGAGTATGACATCCAAACCTTGAGATTAGAAACTACTTTGCTCTACTTTTTGTCGGAGAGCGAGATGTTGCTAAAAGTTCATGGATAGCTCTTTAACTCTAACTCCTTCCCACCCTTGCTGATCTTCCCATGCATCAACTACACCACTCTCAACTCCAGTTTAATCTTCGGCCATCAGATTTCCTCTGGGAAGCCAGCCCAGCGCTCTCAGGCTAACTTCATACCTCGAAGACAGCTGGCTCCCCTCCAAAATCTGATGGCTGAGAGGTCAATCTGAGACGGGTCGATCAAAGCGCTATGGTGTTGCTGGTGGGGTTATCTATTCGAGATAGCTATGGCCAGGTGTGGGAAGCGGGTGTCGCAGGACCCTTACAGACTCTATTCTCAAAGCTGAGTTATTGGCTGCTTGGGAGGGTGTGAAAGCTGCTACCTCCTGGAGAAGCAAGGTAAAAGGGGTCAAGGGCATATGGCTCGAGAGTGATTCTACGGAGATGCTTGACCTCATTACCTATGCTAGCAACACTGAGAAGCGTAATGCCAAAGCCGAGATGGATTTTATTGCTCAACAGATTGCTGATCATCTCTTTGATTTTTCGCTCTATACCATGTCTCACCTTTGTAGAAATGCCAATGGGGCTTCAGACTTCTTAGCCCATCTCGCTTCTTCTAGCGATTTCACTTGGGTGGGGGGTATGTCTCTCCCTAATAATTTTTGTCATCTGCTCTTGCAGGATGCTCCTAATCTCCACACTTTCTATACTGTTAATTGATCCTTGGTCTAGGCCACCATTTCAGCTCTCTCTCTTCTGACTTAAAAAATATTAATAATAATCGAATGCCATGGTATGCGTGCTTTGAGGGCTAATCCACTCCCTATTAACTAATGCTGGCCTAATTTTACAGTCCGTTTAAATTTGATATTTTTTTTATAATTATTGTATTATTGATGCAAAAAAAAAAATCAAAATAGAATAAAATAAGATAATAATTTTTACATGAAAATCTAATCAAATCTCCTTTTTTATAAATCTTGAGAGTCTCTAAATGGAAATCGAACAAGAGAATAAGTACAAGAGATCTAGAAAGAGAGAGACAGAAAGAGTTTCTCCTCCCCTCATTTTGATTCATCTTCTGCTCTTATTTATAGTTTGAACAGGAGGTGACATAATGAGTATCTTCTGTTACGTCTGATGACACCTATTCCTGTGAAAGATGATTAGGCAGTGGACCCCCATGCCGTCTTAAATGCTGAGTTGCCATAGTAGTACGGATGATACGATCTGGTGATATCACCTTGAAGAGTGGTTCGACTAGGGCTGTTCGAGTAGGGTTGTTCGACTAGAGATGTTCGACTATAGTGTTTAGGGGTGTTAGAGAAGGTTCTAATATGGACTAATAATTTCTTATTTTTTAAAATTAAATTAATTAGTTGTAAAAGCAAGTTATGTAAGTAAATCAAAAATCACCACCTCACATGCAGTTTAACAATATAAGTTATATAAATGAGTTATATATTATAAAAGAATTTTAACGTAATTACTTGCCTCTCAAAATGTAATGGTGACAATTTAAATAATAAAATGATAAAAAGTAAATGACTAAAAAAATATTAATATATAATTTCAATAGTTATAAATTTAAATAGATACATCAAGTTTCAAAGATTTTCATCTCATTACTTTTAAGTATTTAAATCATCTATATTCAGATGGAGGAAAAAAATTAATTTTGAAAATTTTTTGTGACTTTTTCAAAATCAAGATCAAGATATATATATATATATATATGTGATAAAAAATAAAATGCATTATATATAAAAAAAAAATTGTGTTTGATATAAAAAAAGGTGATTGGAAATGATATAAAATATAAAATATAAAATATTTTAGATTATTTTTTAATAAAATTTTAGCCATAAAACCTTTTGATGACCATTTTAGTCATTCACTAAGGCTAGGTTCTCCTCAAAATTAAGCATTATTTTGCAATATTAATTACTTTTGCTTATGGATTCCTCGGGTTTTAATAGTATGTTGCATTTGGATCTACACTTCTTGATCTGGACCGTCCACATAGAAGCTTGCGCAGAATCCACGTAAGCAAGGCCTCCACGTCGAACAAGAGATGTATCATCCCGAACAGCAGACGCCGAATAGCTCAAGGCAAAAAGCAAAGACCTGTTCTGACAGACGCCTGACCGTTGGGAACCGTACTGCTCTGGAAGACGAAGCGGTTTCCTCGCTGACGGGTCGTACCCTCTGTACATCGTACAACAGAGGTCAGATAGTAGCTCTCTGCAGGCATTAAATGAGCCGCCATTAGGATTGTAGATTATTCGGCTGAAGTGACTAGACAGAGCAGATCAGAGTATATATATCTCATGTAAACAGCCTTCAAAGGAGCTGAGATCCAAAAAAATCCTTTGAGCATACTGTAATAAAAAAGAAAAAAGATTCTAGTGATCTTTCAAGCCTCCTCGAAAAGGAGCTGTGGTTTTTCCGCCAGCCGATTTTTCACGTAAAAAATCTTGATTGTTTCCCGTCATAACACAGTAGTTATATAATTAACACAATAAAGGGATGCAATTTTAATATAAAAATTTCACAAAGAAAAAAAATTGAAAAAAATAAAAAAAAGGCTAAATTGCATTACAGTCTCCAAATATTTGAGTTTTCACCTTACATAAACAATAGGACATATAGCAAAATCACTTGAAGGACCAACATGAGATCGAGTTTTTCGATTCGAATCTGATGTGTATATAATGGGGTGTAACTTTCAGGGACCCATATGTGATTTTCCCTAGCAAATATTATAACTTACATCATATGCTATATACCCTTTATTGGCATATGATTATGATTTCTAACACATCTAAATTTAATCTAGTTAGTTTTAACTCAAATTCAAATTTTTTAAATTTGACTCGATTATTAAGTTAGATCGAGTTTTATTTTAATCTTATTTTAAAATTTACATGTTCATTTAACATATAATTTATATTATATATAATACTTTAATTATATTTATATGTATAATGTATATTTTTTTATTATAATTTCTTTAATATATATACTCTTCAATATATATATATATATATATATATATATATATATTTATATATAATAATATCTTAAATAGATTATAAAAAAGTGTAAAATATATGTATATTAAAATATAAATATTAAGCTGATTATAAATTAAATAGATTTAATTTTTATAGTAAATTGTGTTTGAGCTCTGTGAAAATGATTGAAGCATATATTAAAAAACATGTGAGCAAATTTTCAATAAATTTCGTGTTTTCAACATAATTAACAGCCCTACGTATGCGCTTAATTTATGTTATAAATATATTACAGCTTTTAATGCTATGAGTATTTTTTTATTTAATTTAAAATTAACTTAATTTTTTTAATTCAGTAATTGACTCATTAAAAAATAATCAATTTAACTCATAATCAACCTCTCGGCGCTCTCTCTATATCATATATATATATATATATATATATACTATATATATATTATATATATAAGTTTTTGAAATATACTGATAAATTTGCATATATAAAATATATTATAATAGTTTATCTGATGGTGAGATTAGAAAATATAGTCATATATAATATTTTTTGTTATCTTAGGGTAAATAAAAAATATTTGAATCCTTAAACTTTATTTTTTATTAATTTTTGTTTAAAATTGGTATTTTCTGTCGAACTGGATCTAATATAAATGCAAGCACCAAGCTTACTTACCTAAATAATGAAGGCACTATCACCAAGTGGTCGAACTTAAAAATTGAATTTGCGTGCAATGAATCTGAATATGTAATTTTTCTTATTTTTTAAGAAATTTTTATATGTGTATGTCGCATGCCAACACAAAATATTCTTTTTTATGCCGTACTCTTTTCACTATCAAAAATAACTCGTAAAAATTTATATAAATGATATGCGTATATTATAATTTTAAGTTTCAACTGAATTTGTCAATTAAATTGGCAATTTCATTATCGTTTCTCGGTTTAATTACAAATAGTAATATGAAACCTACAATTTTTAGAAAAACTATCTTAAATTTTTTATTTTTTATATGAAAATTTAAACTATCGAAATCGTAAAAATGTTAAAACTGAGCATTGATCTTACGATTAAAACAAAAATCGAAATAAATTTAATTAATGTTAATATAAAATTTTGATAGATAATGTTTTCGTTGTGTCAACTGTCAACCGTCAACTACTGCGCTGGGCCACTGGGCGGTGGGCCTGAGGCGTTACGGCACCGCCAAGCGAGCGGCGCATCGGATCGTGCCACGTCAGCCACGTTCGCGCGTTAGAACTAACTGAAACTGTTAGAAAAAGTGGGTCCGCCGCCATCTCTGTGTGCTGTTGCGCCGCTGAACCCACACGACCCAAATTTCAATTTTTCATCATAATTATTTAATAAATTAATGAAATTAAAGTTCATAGGAATAAAATCTAACTCTTGGTACACCTTAACTTAAATCTTACATGTTAAAAACTATTTGAATCTATTATTTATGTAGAATATTTTAAATCTAATCGTTAGATGCTCATCTTAACGATTAGATTTAATTTAAGATACAAAAGGGGTTAGATTTTATTCCTATGAACCTTATTAAGTTAAAACAATAACTTAAGTATGGTTTACTTAAATAAAATGTAAGAATTTTTTAAGCTAGGGTGTGTTGGTTGTAAAATTAAAATAAATAAGTGTGTGTCATGTAATATTTAACTTTAGGGTGTCTAATAAGTAAATATTGAAATTTTTTGTGTCACACGGATAAAAACCCCTAAATTAAATTATCTACGGCTTCATTAATTATCAAAAATAATTTTAAAAACTGCACCGTACGTAATTATTGTTCTATGGGAAACCAAGCAGGTCCCCTTCACATGTTGCGTCTACCACTGCTATTAATATTTTTTATTATTTTTAGGTTAAATTGCATCTAGCTTTTGAGATAAGAAGATCAATTTAAATTGATTTTAGGGATATTTAATTTATTATTATTTTACTATTATATTATATAATTTAGATTTTATAATATTTAGATATTATTTTTGAAATAATAGTTTTATAATTTTTCAAAAATTATTTATACATGATATTAGCTTAAATAATTATTTTTTCTATATAATATAACATAATATCAAGATAAATTAAATGAAATACCTCATGGTGTTTGACTTATGTCACGTCAGATTCATTTATATTTTAGTTTATGATTGATCCGAGAATGCAGACTTGTGCTTCGATGTTATAGGTGTCTCACCGTTTAGTATAATGATAAAAAAATAAGATTAATATTAATATTTTTTAATTTTAATTTTTAGAAAAAAAAATTGCAAGAGATAAGAGAAATTAAAACTTAAATTTTTATTAATTTCTTAAAGAAATGCAAAAATAAAGATAGATAATGATCCTTTAAAATATATAAATAACATAAATTAATAAAAAATGATCAATTTTTATATTTTTCTATCAGTAAAATCAGCAAAAGGCAAGATTTTAAAAGTAGGATTAAAACTATAGCTCTTTTGTAACCTCAAGAACCAAAATAATAAATTTTCAAAAGTTACGACTAATTTGTAAGATCCTCCCAACGTCAAAAACTCAGATGCAATTTACCCTTATTTTTATTATTTTATTTATTATTATTACTATTATTATAATTATAATTTAGGGTACTCATAAAAATATCCTAAAATCGTATTTTAATTATACATCAATCTTAATCACAAAATAGATGCTAAGATTATGTGTGACTACCTAGCTAGTTCAAATATGATTAGCAACTTGTGGTGATTATTCTATTATATGTGCTTATGACTAATTCACTATATTTATCAGCTTGATATTTTTTTTAATGAAAATAATCAAAAAAAAATAGGACACCTCAGAGCTTCAAAAGGTTAATAATTTGTATAAAATAAAATATATAACATAATGCTAAGCATATATAACAGAATAATTACTACAATAAATTTGAATTTGTCAAAAGAATAATTGAAGTAATTTGATGGAATGGCACTTAAAATGTTGAGTTAAACAAAAAAAAAATAAAAATCAAATATTCCTAAAACTGTTAGCTTTACAAGATAATAAATAATATGTTTCTTGTATGACATTGTTGAACATGTCAATAATATTTTTAGTCAAGTGAATTAAAAATAAAATAATCATTTCAAAATACAAAATAAAAAAATCAATCTATTGATGTTGGAGATGCTGTGTTTGTATTTAGACGTTGATTTACATTTGTTTCGGGCTTTTCACTTCATCTTCTAGCTCATTATTTCTCTGGCACTAGTCGACGGATGCACCGTTGTTAGTGACACATATCGGCCTCATTAAGCATTGGAGGGATTGTTCCTAAGGAGGAAGTGCTATCTATTATATTTGATGTGACACAGACAAGAAGATTAGAACTATACATTGAGAGGAATAACCTCTCAAAAATACGTTGCATGAGTATCAAAATCAAGAAGCTATAGTTCGAGGAGTAGGCCTGTAACATCCCGTGATCTCATTGTAGAGGTATTGTCCGCTTTGGCTTTAGGAAAATTGCGTGCTTGAGTGCTTCCCAGGAGGTCACCCATCCTAGTGCTGCTCCAGCCCAAGCAGCCCAAGCACGCTTAACTACGGAGTTTTCCATCATTAGCCTCACGGTTTTGCCCCAAAAGGCGCCTCTACTATTTGAGATCACGTTATCTACTTATACAGCTCAAGATCTCCCTCCCTTTCCGATGTGGGACGATTCATTCCTGCGCCCCTCTCACCACTCATTATTCGGCCTAGAAGCCTGCTAGGAGCCGCACTTTGCCTCAGTGATTTCTTTCTCTTAGGACATCACCCGGCGTCACTCCCCGCCCTCTTCGGCCACGGGCGTCACAAGGCCCTTAAGGGAAGAACTCATCAAGCATCATACTTCGATTAAGTTAAAGTTAAGTAAAATTAAGAAATTAATCAAGATTGTGGCCTCGAGATTGGATTTTGAGGGGATTAATATCGAGGTCTCATGCACGAAGGTTTTTACATTTAACTAATTTTTTGAGTGGGTAATTTGTATGTTGATTTACTTCTTAAACAACTACCATAAGCGCATTTTCATAGGATTAACGATAACTTATATAATTTTAACATTACATTCATGAAATGGAATATTTATTTACCTTTGAAATATAATTTGTAAGAAAAGCTTATTCTAAAATAAGGCTTAACATGATTTAATTTTAAATAAAATAAATTAATAGGGGTATCATTTTGAAATTCATCCTTCACAATCAAACAATGTACTTTATAGAACATGATATCTAACATGCAATCTATTAATAGTGGAGACATTTCCTTAAGATGAAAGAAAATTAACCATCATTAATTAAATTTCTAGCTTTGATAAGTTATTTATTTAAAGAAAGCAAATTCTTCTTTGATTAAATGCAATAATTTACTTTGGTCAAAGTGTTTGTTTCTTGGTTGAGATTGGTAGAAGGGTAAAGTACAATGGATAAATTACATTCAAGTTTTGGAATCAAAGAATTATTTTAAAAGTTATGAATCTATCAATCATTTTATCTTGGTCATTGTGCCACACATGTTCTATGTTGTGTATTGTTCTATTAAATCTTGCGATGAAAGGCACTCGAGTTTTTGTTTATGTTTTGAGCACAATTTTGACTGAATAATAAAAATATTTAATTGTCTGCAAGTCAAGTTTGAGTAAGTTAAACTCATCTGAAAAAATTCAAACTATCGTCATTTTACCTTGAGCTAAATGTATCATGCATAGGTATATGTATGGTATAGGACATTATTCATTAAAAAAAATGATAGATGATATTATTAACGAAAGTATAATATTCTTTAATAATTTATGTATATATACATATATAAAATATTACGCACTTTTAATAACTAGTCCATTTTTTATCAATCATAATTTAGACACTTTAGGCTGCATTTTGTAAAGTTTTTTGATATAAAAAAGTAAATTTTTATATAGCTAAAAGTTAAAAATTGTGTTTGATAAAATAGCTTTTAAACTATTTTCAGCTTTCAAAAAGCTAAAAAACAACTATAAGAAAAAGCCCAAAAAAATAGCCTTTTTAAACAGTAATTTTGCTCTAATTATTTATCGACAGAAATGCTCTTAATATTATTTTAAATCTTAAATTTTAAACTATAAAACCTAAAATCGGTCTAAAGTAAAGCATGGCGAAAAAAATTTAAAAAAATTACTATTGCCGTATACAATTTTTCATATTTTTTACATATACCATATAATTAATTTAATTTTTTATAAAGAGAAATAATAGAACAAGATTTAACTCATAGCAAATATAATTAAAATATATAAATAAATTTTATTTTGTTTAAAAAATATACAATTAATATGCAAATAAAATATAAAAGTAATATAATATATATATTATAAAATTAATGGTACATAAATTTAATTATTTAATAGAATGGATTAATTATTATACATTTATAAAATATATGTAATAAAAAGTAACAACAACAACATCCAAACCTTAATCCCACTAGGTGGGGTCGACTATATGAATCCTTTGTTTTCATTGCGCTCTATCAGTTATAAAATTCTTATCTAAGTCTAAGTAACTAAAATCACTCCTTATAATTTCTTGTCATGTCTTTTTTAGTCTTCCTTTTTGCACATAGGCAAAATCCAATAACTCAATTTTTCTAAGTGGAGCTTCAATCGGCCTACGATTAATTATTATACATTTATAAAATATATGTAATAAAAAATACTTAAATTAAATAAAAATATTTTAAATAGCACAGCAGTTTAACCAAACAGTTATGTTATTATGGCAACTTTTAACAGCAGTTTGTCA
This sequence comes from Apostasia shenzhenica, assembly GCA_002786265.1. Lineage (NCBI taxonomy): Eukaryota > Viridiplantae > Streptophyta > Magnoliopsida > Asparagales > Orchidaceae > Apostasia > Apostasia shenzhenica. The sequence goes on from KZ453612.1 coordinate 72,260, forward strand.
AACATATAAAATAACTTTATTCAACAGCACTTTTTTATACAGCTCTACAGTACAACACTTTTTTATACAGCACAGCAATGCCAGGCAGAGCCTTAATTTACTGAATCCTATGAATTAGAATTTTATTTATTAAACAGTTAAATAAATTAAAACTTTAAATCATAGTTAGTCAGGACTTTATTTACAGTTGTATAACGGTAAGTTTAACATTTAAATATACCAAATCAATTTTATGGAAATTCAATCTTATTAGTAAATTTCAATCGTTGTAAACAACTATCTTGATCTTGACATAAATAAGAGTAAATAATTTTTTGGTTATTTTTACATTTTTTTATATGCATATAAGTCTTTTTTGTAGTGAATATTTTTTTTATAGTAAAAAATTATGAAAGAAATAATTTGTGCAACAAGATGGGTGAGAAGAGTAATGTCGAATAACTGCCGCTATAAAAAAAACCTATAAAAATAATAATTTTTTTACTATAAAAATAATATTTGATAGAAAAAAAAGTATATTTATATTTTTACTTAAATTAGTGGATTAATTTATTTATTTTGAAAAAAATAATATAAATAAGAGGTACCCAAATGTCATTTACCTTCTGAATAAAGAAATCTTTTTTTTTCTTTTTAACCTTGTGAATAAATTATTTTCATAATATCCAAATTTAATTGTGAGTTTTTTCTTTTTTTTATAGCAATGTGGGTCTTAAATTTATAGACTCTGCTCTGCAACTATTAAAAAAATAATTTATTTTAATCATAATTAAAATTTTAAATTTATTTTAAAAAAACTTTTAAAATTATTTTCTATTTCATACTGCATAAATTTCAATATTAATCACTTTATTTCATATTCAATACAATTTTTAATATAACTAACTGATTCTATTTCATATTATACATATTTTTTTTAAAATATATATAAAAAAATTTTAAATCTTTTTTTTTTTCTCTAACGAAACAAAGCCTTATTTTCTTGATATTAGTTCTCACTTTTTTATAAGATCTATTTGAACAAATAATAATAAGGATTAATCTATGTTGGAGAAATTAAATCCTTTTAACGGTGGAGCGGCGCTGGCGTAGATTCATCCCCCCTGGCCCAAAATCAACGCTGTAAAGTCTCGATTCAGTGGCCTGGAACAGAATTTTTTTTTTTTTTTGATAAAAGCTGGAACGGGAAATTACGGGGGAGAATCCCAATTTGATATGAGCCGGCTCTTGGCTCGTTAATTTATAAATCGATTTAATTTAATATTAAATTTAAATAAAATTAGCTCAAATTAATTTTATTGAAATTTAAGCACGAGTTAATCATATTCTAATTGTAATGATTTATATTTTATTTATAAAAGTCACATACAAGTATATTATATATAAATAGTTTATGCTATTGTTACTTTAAAAAAATAATATTTAAGCCAAGTACGATTTGATTATGACTCGAACTTATCTTAATAAGAATTATGAGTTATAAATATGACTTGCAGTTCAACTCAATAAACTTACCTTGAGCTCAATTTAATTAAATATTGATTCAAACATTGAGTAATTATATTCTTTGAATCAAATTCTCAATTTATATTAAAATAATTAAATAATTTTTATGGAGATTTAAATACGTGTCAATTGTACTCTAATTGTATTGATTTATATTCTATTTATGAAGATCATATACAAGTATGTTATGTATAAATAATTTACATTATTGTTATTTTAAAAAAATAATATTCAAGCCAAGTTTGATCATGGCTCCAGCCTCACTACATGTAGTAAATCTACTAATTAGTTAAATTCAAATAATTTAGCCTCAACTCAAATTTAAATTTTATAATTCAAGTCATTTAATTTTTAAACTAATTTTTTAATCTAAATATTCATTTTACATATGTATATATTAAATATAGCTTTTAATTAAACATATATATATATATAATAACTTAAAAATACATTAAAATTTTTAAAAAATGTAAAATTATATACATATCGATTATCGAGCTCTCAATATAGAATAGAAATGATCCAAAATTTTGTTAATAATCCCAAACTTATGATATTTTTTTTTGGATCAACCAATTTTATGAATTAGTTTAAGTAGAAGAAATAAAGAAACATCATTCCCAGTAGCTGCCAACTACCCAGTACCACGAGAAGTTATTGGGTTCGGACGGCGCACCGTTCGGAATCCAATCAGAGGGCGCCACGTGTGCCATACAGTTGAATCCGGGCACACGTGGCGCCCTCTGATTGAGCATCCGAACGGTGCGCCGTCCGCACTCAATAATTTTTCTAGTACCACAGGTAGGTCAGTAAAAATGATACAAAACTTACATATAAATTTACACCTAAATACTATAACTTTTTTTTTTCATTCTTCTTTAAAATTGTTGTGTAATTTAAGTTTGTGACCCCTGATAAGCTCCTTCACCAACTTAAAAGTTAATGCCTTCGTACAATAACAAAATTTATTTTTCTTTTAATTCGTTTGCCCTAAACACGACAATTTGTCACAATATTTGAAAATTATAGCAGTGCAGATCAGACCCGAGACCTTTTGGTTGCAGACAAGTTCTCTTATCACTGGACTAGAAGAAACTCCACTCAAGTTCTATAACTTTTTAACCCTTCACTAGTTTTGATTATTCAAAACACCAATGTGAGAAGCAACCAGTTATTAAAGCTGAAACTCAGCTAGAATGACTTGTTGACATCTCAGACAAAGAAAAGGTTAGACATATTCTTTAGGCATAATAACCTACAAATATGTTAAATGTGCAATCAAATTGAATATAAAGATTATTCCAACAAGTTCATCAAATAAACCAAAGGGAATTTCCTATAAGCAAATTACCTTAGGCTTGCAGCTAGCAGCAAAGCACTCAATTTGCATCTTTACAGTAAAAAAGCACATTCACAAATGTCTTTTTTGATAGCTAGTTATCTGTACTTCCATCAACAAAAAATTTTTAGGAGCTTACAATCTCTGCTACTGGAGCTGTAGAGGTGGTCTCATCAGTCTCATCAGCATCAGGGGGAGAAGATTTCAGCAACTCTTGCGTTTTTCTTTCATTAACTCTCCTACGATTAGCCTCTAGAAAAACGAGGAGAGCCGTGATGTCGGCTGGGTTCACCCCGCCAACTCTGCTTGCTTGACCGATGGTTTGCGGCTTAACCTACACGAAATTCAAGCCGGCTTTCTGTCAGGATGATAGGTGGAAATTGGCTTTCGATCAGTTGATGAAAATGCCGTGAAGTTATCTCAATGAAACATTCATTATTCATGTCATGAATGGCCAAGCCATGGGTTTATAACTAAGTTTGCATTCAACAGATTATAAGTTATTCACCACAGCAACTAAAAATACAGAAAATCTTCATCCATGAGATGAAACATGGGGATATTAGGATAACAAATAGCAAAATTCCATCAGCGAGATGAAACATGAAGAACTCAGGATATCGATGTGTAATTTTAATATTGGTGTCTAACAAAATCCACCTTCCTATACTTTTCTAGCCGGGCAAGAACTTTCTAATATGCTACAGGCCCCAGAAAGAAGCGTGTCATCTTCACAGAATATGAACTTCATCAACCTAACCTGACATCTTCAGGAACTGAATACTAAAATGAAGGCAGTTACAAAAGCTAAATTGAATCTTCTGATCACTAAGCATGCATATAAGAACGCACATTATTGCCAAGGGAATCGAGAAACCCAAAGGTATAAATGTTGATTATTCTCTAAGATATTCTTCTGGAAATCCAATATACAAAACGCTTTATACCTTTGAGAGTTTCTCACGCGCTTCAAGAGATAAAGTTGTCAATGAATAGTAATCCAAACCATCAGGAAGTCTCCTGTGCTGCTGACTTATAATCTGAAAAATAACAGAAAATAGAAAGGTAATCTGAAAAATATAAGAAAATAGAAAGAAAACTCATATATGTAGAATGCATTAGATTGACAGAAAGTGATTTGTTTCACAAGTAGCATAAATGAAAACCCGAGTAATAAGATAGATGGAAACTAAATCATAAATGAAACTATGATTATACAAAGCCTGTGAATAGAGAACTGGTAGGTCTCAGGATTCAGCCTTCCGGTGTCAAGGCTGAAAACCCTGAAAGGCCTGCCTGTCAACCTTGCATACTCTATCAGAGCAACATCCTCTGCCCCACTAATCCATGAGAATTCACAGCAAATTAGTCATCATCTTCCATTAACAAAGTAAATTTTGCAACAAATCTTACCCTTAACTAAGCACAACAGGAAACGGGGAGGGAAATGTGGAATGTCCAGGACACAAGGCATAAATCGTGAACCGATCACGACTTACATAAATTGTGTACACTTTATCACCTATGTAAGTCGTGCATAATTCTCAACTTCTTCAATATATAGGTAAAACTTAGGTAAAACAATAAGTCATGAACTGTACATGACTCATGTAAGTCATGAAGTCTTACACAGTCTTTTTGCTTGCAAATCATGATATTTTTAAATTACACTTGAATTTATGGCATTCAACTATTTGTTATTACAAAAAAGTTAGGTGTCTTCTTCTGGTAAACCCATTCGACTACTGAAAGGACAAGGTGGGAGACGAAAATGCTTCATATTCCAGAATCTAAAGTGCCTCTCTCAAGCCAATGTCCTGAAATTTCCCAATTCTTCCCTAAACTGTATGCATCCTCAGTAAACTGTGTGATGCCAATGAGTAGAGATGCAAATGGCAAGGGTGTTCACGCACGTGAGGGGCAGGCGGGCGCCAGAGCAGGCGGAAATCCTGTCGCTTACACGTAGGTGAGGTGGGAGAGTGCGAGCTGCGGGAGGTGGCATTGAGGCAAGGCCAATAAGATCGGTGAGCAGAGAACGTTCGACAATGACCCGTGCTTATGCACGGTGGCAATGAATAATAGGAGGCGAAGCAATGAGAACAGAGGGGCCACTACTTGGGTAGGATTAGCGATGTTGTCTGGCATCAAAGGGAAGAAGAGAGCTAAGCTGGATGGTTGTTGCCACACGACAGACGAGAGATCGCGCGAGGACGATTGCTCAGCAAAACCCTAAATCAGAGCTCTGACACCACTTTCTCATTTTTTAAAATCATCTATTATAGTATCTTTTCTCCTAAATAAGAAGAAATTATAAATAAGCACCCAAAAGACAATTTCTAACAGTAGGTAAACCATAAAAACCTTAGGAATTTGCTCAACAAGTATTCAAATTTCAAAGCATTTTAGTGTCCCTTCATAAGCACCATGTCAATGATAAAGTGAGCTTAACTTAAATAACACTTTTTGCTTGCTAGAAGAAGATAACGAAGCATCAGAGCAAATTTTTGATTTTCATTAATGTTATCTACATTTGAAGCTAATCATCGCAAATCCAACTCCATTTCTCTACTTGTTTTTTAGCTCTAGCTTGGCATGAGGCCACAAACAGTAAAAAACATTCTAAAAACACTACACTAATTTTTTTTTCATTTCTTTTACAACCTACAAAAAACTTCAAAATTAAAAATCAATTTTATTTTACATCTCACACAAATTTCAACAATTAAAATCAACTTTATTTCACATCACGAGGGCTAAAAAAAGCAAGATGGCTTGGCAAAAGAAAGATCACATCCAACAAGTAATCTCAACAATATAATATAATTTTATTTCACATCTTACACAAACTCAAATAAAAAAATTAATTTAATTTTACATCCTACATATAGTTGAATATAATCAAACATTATTTCACGTTCTCTATCAATTTCAATATAACAAACTAATTTTATTTTATATCACAGTCTCATTACAAATTTAGCCAAATTTTTTTTTTCAACCTTATGAACCTTACTAACACTAGTAATGTTCTACATGATAGCTTCATTTAAGTACTTATGCTTGAGGCCACAAATTACAACAGTTCCACGAAATCTATGAATGGATGGCACAAAAAGCTTGAGAATAATCAAATTATGATAGGAGGAAGCTAGGTTTGAAAAATACAAGGGCAAGTGCCTAATTTTGACCTTAGCCATCATATTGTCCAATAAGAAGAGGTTCTATGTCAGATTATCTACTAACACTTTATTATTTTGAGAAATCCCTCATATTACAGCTTTGTCAACAAACTAGCTTTATGACTACCAAACACCTGGATTTTTTTGTAACTTGCACGTTATAAAATGATAAGCACATAAAAGCTTCAAATTGAGTTCTATTGTAGTGCTAGTATGAATTCATGAAAATATCCTAGTGATTGAATTTGCTACATCTTTAAAACAAAGATGTGGTTAGGCTCATTGGCCACACACTTAAGAGGGCTAAAACCTAAGATGGAGCAGTACAATTGCCAGGTAAAGCTAAAGTTAACCAACATTCATGTTTATCAACAAAAATATGCCCAGTGAGGTACTTCCATTTTAAACAGTAAGGTCCTATTCTTCAAAGACTCAGTAATCTTTTTACATGATACATTCCATAATAAAAGTTCGGTACCAATTCTTAAAAAATTATTCACCACACCTAAAATTGTTTTCAGGACTATAACCAAATCATGGAACTAGCTGCTCCAATATGCCTACCTAAAGGGGCTTGCAAGTGATTCACCATAAGTACAATTATTGGCAAATATATGGCCCTGTTTGGCAATGGGCTAAAAATCATGGCTAAAATTAACCATGATCAAAATCTTAAATTTATTTTTAAAAAATTTAAAAAATTATTTTATATCTCATCTCACACAAATTTCAATATTAAACAATCACTTTATTTCACATCCAACACAATTCTCAATAAATCAATCAATTTTATTTCATATCCTACACAATTTTTAATATAACCAACTTACTTTATTTCACATCATACACATTTTTCAAAAATGGCTAAAAATTTCAACTAAATCTTCTTTTTTCTCTTACTAACAAACAGAGCCTATGGAGAACCTGGAATTTTTGAAGGTAACATACAACCTTCCAACTTTTGGTGCATTACGCCAGTTGAACAGTAACTGGGACAAAAACCAATGTAGCTTGTAGGCCTACGCTTTCCTCTTAAGTAAATTGGATGCTAGGTTTGACTGAGCACATGGCTAAGTGGCAAAAAAAGAAAAAAAAACCCTAATTGACTACTAACTCTTTTAAACAGATGGGATAAGCATAGATCACATAGAAAGTAGATTTCAAGCTACAGACATACTAGAGCAAACAACGCGATGGCAATCTATATTAACAGTAAGCTTCGCTCATTATGGAAATTGCAAGCATTATATGAAACCACAGCCGCTCTGAACCTAGTCCCACCACAAGAGCAACCGAACCTTATTTCGTCCAGATATTGCCTTGAAACCATGTAAAGTGTATATACATCACCTTCCACAACCAACACCCTCCATGCTTTCTTAAAAGCAAATAGCCTTTACTAAACAGGTTGACATATACAAAGATCAGGAAGGTGCATGGTTCACCAAAAAATATTGATGAATCGTTATGCCTGAAAATTAAAGAGGGGAAGTACTTAACAATCATGATTCTCTCACCTGTTGCAGCTGGCTCTGCTGTCGAAGAATAAAGCCTTCATATTTAATGTCAATTTCAACACATTCTTTCTCTATCTTGGAGAGAAGTCTGTTCCCATAGCCAAATCTATCAAGAATCTCATAGTTTACATGAGGCTTTTTCAGAATGCTTTCTAGTGTGGAAAAGTCTCTGACAGGTTGTCCCGACAAACGTCCAACTTCAGTAGCAAAATCACCACCTGAAATAATATTCTCTTTAATCAAAAACATCAACTAAAGAATTTAAAAACTATAAGTGATATAAAACCAATTAGGAAGCCCTAAGAGCATAATCAAATTTAGCAGTCAGACTGATGAAGTCATTCATAAATCATACACATAATCTACAATATGCATTATACATTGGATAAATTTGTAACTAATACGTGATAGCACATTTGATGATTACAAATTAAATATCAACCTGAGATTCGTAGAGTCTTTAGCCTTTGCTTCTCTTCTGATATCAAAGATTGCTTTAACTGGTATAGGTTCCAACGTCTATCATCTATCAAACCAATTTCTCGTCCTAGAGGGGTTAAACGACTATCTGCATTATCAGCACGGAGAAGCAACCTATGCTCTGATCGGCTGTGGATATAAACAAAGACAATGCACAAGAAAAGTTCAATAGTAGTCACAAGAAACATAACATGTGTATAAGCATATTCTATAAATAGAATTATCTAAGCAAAAAATTACCTTTGAAGAAAACTTAAGGTCAAAGAACTTTCTAATATTTACCATAACGTCATCTAGATATATTCTCAGTAACATGAAAAACTAGCTTTTTAATTTATCAGTTTACGTTTTGTTTGCTATTCTGTTGAGGAATAAGGACTTGGCACACAACTACTAAAAGCGAAACCAATGGAAACAGAATATCGAGAAGAATGTATGGTCCAAAACAATCACGAAATTTGAACTGCTCGCAAACAAATGTATACTAGCAAATGAAACTAGTTTTAGAGTAAAAGAATGAAATTTCTAGTAATAGCGAACATTTTACAAGGTTGAAAGGAATTTTTTTATAATGCATAATGACATACTAGGATAATGTCACTAGTCTAATGGAGCATTTTGAACGTTTGGATGAACCTAACAAATTGCGCTTAAAATTCATGCCTTCAAATCTTACGACATTCTTTTGACTGTGTTGATAATGAAGTCATCAACGACAAATATCAAAGCATCATTTTGCTTCATAAAAGATGGTGATACCTAGTCAACATGCGGTAAGGCTCTCGTAGATCTTTAGTGACAAGATCATCAATAAGAGTTCCAATAAAACTACTTTCTCTCTCAAGAACGATTACAGACTCTCCAGATGAATGTCTTGCAGCATTGATCCCAGAGACAATACCCTGCATTTACACTCATATTCAGCATAGGAAATAAAACAGCAATATTTAGTCATGAATAAAGGAGGGGAAGCACATAATTCAAAGTGGAATAGCAACAATATTAGCTTTCTCATGGAAAAATGGATGGTAGATATAAAACCTGAGCAGCTGCTTCCTCATAGCCCGTTGTACCATTTATTTGGCCAGAGAAAAACAATCCTTCTAACTTCTTTGTCATAAGTGATCTGAAGCACTGGTAAGCAGGCAAATAATCGTATTCTACAGCATATGCAGGTCTGAGCATCAAACAATTTTCTAGTCCAGGTAATGTTCTTAATAGGGCTAACTGCAGCCTTTCAGGCAAACCTGTTGAAAATCCCTAGTTAAACAACAATGTTACATTCGGTTTGATATTGTATAACACTCCACCTTCAGAACCATGAATTAGTTAACAAAAAACTAATTGTGTGAACCAAAAAAAAAGCATGACTGCTTGATCTTTCGATACAAAACCTAATACAAAATATATTGCATAAATACATATGCAATATCCAAAAAAAGAAAGGCATATATGAAAAAACTAGTTAACAAACTGATATATTAATTTATTCTTTCTACAAGCAAATAAATCCAATTATCTGGTTAGATGATAAAGAATAGAACAAACAATAAACTGCATCATGAATATAATTTATGCTATAACCATATGTTCCAAATAAATATAAAACAATGTTATCAAAAAAGGATAATACTCCAGAGGTTTGCTCTCTAGAAAAATCATTATAGGACTACTAAGAGATACCTGCACATATAACTCAGGAACACTTCGGCCCTCAGGTTCAAGAAAAATCTGGTGCGATTCTTTTTCTTGGAACCTTACTATCTGCAAAAAAAAAAAAGAGAAGAAACTAACTAAACATCTAGAAAATATTCCTACTTGTTAACAGGAATCTGGATATCTGCATAATTGTATCACAGTGATATCTCCGATCATTTTGTTTTTTTGATTTCACCCCTTCACACCACAATTTTCCCTGCCCCACTTGGAAATTGTGGTGATAGTGTAGTTCGAACTTGAGAGCACCAAATCTTCCATCATGCTTTTTAGCCATCATATGAGTGCCTATAGATTTGCAATGTACTAAAGAATATGTGCCATGTTATACTTTGGTGTATTCTTGATAACAACTAACAAGCATTCATGAAGTTAATGAAGACAGCCATATGCAGGACTAAAGATATGGAATCAACCAAAGAATGCCATGCACAATACTTTAATACTATCTTATATGCACAGATGTTTTATTTATTGTTTTTTGAAAGCTTATGCACTTATGATTTCTCCTTTTGTTGGGAAGGGTTTGGGTGGCTGGTGTGAGGGGCAGTGTGTGCTTGGATGTTGGAAGTGATTAGAAACTGTACAGAAAAAACTTGTCAAAACTTATGCTATTTCTTAGCTAAATAATTTTTAAAAAAATGATGAATCATGGATCAACAATAACAATAGCAAGACAACAAGTTACAAAGTGTATACCTTGTCTTCAATAGATGGGCAGTATCTTGGTCCCTTTGCTTCAACCCAACCACCATATGTTGGTGTCTCGTGCAAGTTATCTTTGATAAGCTGGTGGGTTTCTTTTGTTGTCCGTGTCAAATAGCAGCACATTTGCTCTCTTTCTTTGTGATATTCTAGGTCAAAACTAAACCAACTTACCTAATCCAACAAAAGTTACTGGCAGATATCAAAACCTTGTAAAGGGCACCAGCACACGGAAAAATATTAAAACGCATAAGAAAATTCCAATATCTTTTGAGAGTTTACATCTTTATTACTCTTTCCAGGAAAGAAAACAAAAACAGGAGCCCAAACAAAGTTCAAATCACATGTCAAGCTTTGACTTGCAAAGAAGTGTAACAACCAAACATAGTAGTAGGAATTGAACTTGGATTAATAGAGAAGAAAAAAAAAAACACTTCAAAAGCAACAGAGCTGTATCAACCAGCACACATTAACCAACGCAGTAAATATGCATTTACCCAGGGCGAGAACAAAAGGTGTCAAGATTGCTTGTGTATGGAAAACTTATAATTGACTGTAGCACTGTAAGATAAATACGCCCTCCCTGCTTCAGCCAAGTCCCTTACAATAGGATTTCATTGATGACGTTCCCTGCATGGCCCGTAAATAATATCTGTAGCAAGTATTAACTTCAACGGCACTTGGTTGTTAATATTGTATCTAAATCTTTAAACATGCTTTGAACGCTTACTTTTTTTTTCTTGAAGATCAAATGCCTACTTCAAAAACCATCAGTCAGATACTCAAAATTTTACACCGAAATGGTAAATATTAATGCCCACATATGCTTATCATATAGGGAAAATCAGGGTTTAACAATAAATAGCTTCCATAATGTCAAATTTCAGATTCATTTCTTACCTACATGTAATTTCAGAAGACATTTTCTTATTGCTTTACATTTTTTCGAAAATATGGTACTCCAAACCTAGTTTGGTCTGTCTGTCATGAGCAAGTTGATTATACAAATCTCTTGCTGAATCAGGGCCAGATACTTGCTCCAGGTAATTCTACAAGTTAAAATAAAGCAAAGGCTAGCTCTACAAAGTAGCGTTAGTTCTTGCTGCTGCTTTTGGGAAGCAAAAAGCAAGTTGCCCATACTAAGAGAACAAGCCTGTCCAAAATATACCTAGCCTCACAAGTATGTATATCCAGCTCCAGCACACTGAAGCAAGATTATTAGGGACCTATCAGAAATGGACATGATGGCATGCCCATAAAAATGATCCTAGTCCCTTAAGTGATGGACTCTAAGTACAAGGTTAAAATAGATTTTCAAAATATCAGTTCCCTCCAGAACAAAAAAGGAAAACCAATAATAGTTGTGTATCATGTGAAATAACACACCCATTTACCAGCACAAAAAGGAAAAGTCATTCTTTTAGCATCCATTTGATTGGCAACTATTTGGTGGCTCTTTTAGCTGGTCTTGATAGTTGTTCCATGTGATATAAAATTAATTTATTATGTTAGAATTTGTACAAAATATAAAATAAAATTAATTATTTAATTAAAATATGTGTAAGATGTGAAACAAATGAGATTTCAATATTGGAGCTTGAGAAGGATTTGAAATAAATTATTTTTATTATTGGGAAATTTGTTGGACTTGAAAGTTTTAAGATTTTTTAGCCATGACTAGTTTAGCTACCCAAACAGGGACTTATAGTTTTTGACTTTAGCTTCCCTCCTCTCTGTTATGTCAAAACAATCAAAAAAGGAGAAAACGAGTCCTATCTGTGAGTGGGTAGCGGCAGGTTTTCACTAATGAAGGGAATGCAACAAGTATTAACATTTCAAAAAGAACAATTTTCAATTGCAAAACTGATCTGCAAAAAAAAAAACTGATAAAAAAAATGAATTCTGTGCCATTAAGTAATTTAAATTATTAACTCAAATGCACCTCATCATCTCCATGTTGAGGTTCCAGTCCAGAAAAATCAACACTACGGTAGTCAACACGTGCTGGAGTACCAGTTTTAAGCCTTTCAGTTTCAAAACCCAAATTCTGCAAGCTTTCAGTAAGCCCATAAGAAGCTGATTCTCCAGCACGTCCAGCAGGCATTGATGCCTTACCAACCCATATCTTTCCACTCATAAAGGTGCCAGTGGTAAGTACAATAGAAGGAGCATAAAAGTTCATCCCAAAGAAGGTAGAGACACCTTCCACATTGTCGTTCTTACCAACCAAGATATCTGTTACCATGGCCTCTCTAATATAAAGATTTGGTGTGCTGCAAAAATAACAAGTTAAAACCATGACATCACAAGTAGTGTTGTCTCAACCATTCGAGCAACAAAGAACTTCCAAATGAAATTATACCTTAAAAATTGTCTTTGAAACTATTTTTTTTAAAGATAAACCTAGGAAAGCAGATCCGTTTTAACTATACCTCACATATACCATCCACCCATCCCATACACAACCAGTAAAAGCTATCATTGAAAGCCAAACCAAATACATTTTGTAGAAGCAAGCTCGGAAAACAAAAAAAGATCATAGTTTCTAAGAATTGCCATTTGATATTTGTACTGTCGACTGAGTTTGATTTAGTTGACTCCAGAAGGATGCAAAAACCAGTATCATGATTAATATAATTTAATGTTCATAGCAAGCAAGACATAAATATCAAGAAATATAAGAAGGATTAACAATACAGATACAGTTTTTCAGCTGTATACCAACCTCTCAACAACTTTTTTCATTTCCAAAGCATACTCCCTCTTATCAGTTTGAGCACGTAGTGCCCTTACAGCAGGACCTTTTGAACGATTTAAAATCCTTTTTTGTAAGTAGCACCTGAAAATGTAGTGTTGAAGGTAAGAAGAGTAAACATGCACTAACAGTTTGCAGTTCAAAATCTTCTGTCAATCAAAAAAGTCACTGTACAAGCTAAAATATATGAATACAAGCTTAAACTTTGGAGGGCTATCACCTACATTGGGTGCAAATTTCAGTTTCTGTATGCAGAACGCATGGATCAAGAATGGATGACATAATCTTTCAAAAGGAAGAGCTAATCTTTCAAAAAGACTGGATAACATAAAACCTTTAGCCAAAACTTTGAAATTTAAAACAAGCATTTTCCTATCTGCTACCAACTAATCTTATCAAGCCGCTTAAAGCCACGGAAAACACATACTAGCCTTTCGGTCCCAAATTTCTAAAAGAACCTACAGTCACAGGTTTTGGCCAAAGGGTTCAAATCTTTCAAAAAATTTTAAGAAAATTCTGCAAGATTTTTCATTTTATGAAGTAACAAAATCAAATGTAGATGCAAACATACAAACTCAGATGCATTAGCAATACGCCTAAGATTACATTAAGTGGAATATTTAATTTGAGCTGACTTAAACAGGCAGCAGTTCTCTGATCTGAATATAATGCAGGCTGCAGCAAAGGCCACATAGTGCCCGAAGACTAGTTGGGATACATTGAAAGTGGGCGTGGGCGTGACATTCAAAAGGTATGAATTACCAAAAAAAGGCACAAGGAAAATAGATATTATCAACCAAAAGATGCAGCCTTAAATTTCACAGAAGATCATATGATAACATGAGTGCAGCACGCTTCTCACAGCATTATAAAACACAGGGTTTTATGTAAGCAGGATTCAATGGTCCTTCACCCACCTATCTGCAATTTTTCCAATCTCTCCACCAAGGGCATCAACTTCATGTACCAACTGAGATTTGGCAGGGCCACCTACGGCTGGATTGCAAGGCTGATCACCATAAAAACAATCAAAAGAAGATAGAGATACAATATATAAATATAATTATCAGATTATCAATCTCTGAAGTATTTACAGCAGTCTAAGGTAGTATTCCAACAGGTAACACAGAAATATTACTAGTTCAGGCAAAATTTGGAGCAAGAATCTTAACAAAGAGCTTAAATTTGAACGTTAACAATCATGAAACAAAAGCAAACAAACTCTAGACAAAATCCTATTGTTATCATTACAAAAAAATCTAAAACATTATAGTGTAGTATTTGCAGAGGAGAAGTAGAATCTATTAGGTCCAGGAAACAGAACACACTTTTTATATACTTCATAGGTCCCACGTAAGTATAATATAATTTACATTTTCCTCCACACATGTTGACAGTGTGGTGCAGCCCTCTAACATTAATGACACTGACAAACAACTAGCAAGCTGTTTCCACTTGAAATGATCAGCAACTTGTATATACATCATAGGCAATGTACAGTAGCCATATCATAAAGAATAGTTTCCCATTTCCTGCTCTCATTTTAAGTTCAAAATAATGAAAGAATCCTAGTGACACATGCATGGAAAATACAAGCAAGCAAGAAATTACCAAGAATGAGCAGTTAGTAAAACCAAGGCGATATTGTTTTAATTTTTATGCTACATTGGAGCAATGAACAAAGAAAAAGATAGAAGAGCTAAGATAACATAAAAAGATATCAAAGAATTTTGGAAGTGCCTGAAATATTACAAGAAGATTATAAAGTCTATCGAAAATGACAATATGATGGATAGGATTAAATGTTATTTTGAGAGGTTATCAGATGAATATATATATATATATATACACACACACAAACATACATACTCACACATAATGTTACCTTCCAAAAAAGTATACATGACATTGTTAAATGTACATAAACAGAAGAAAAATCAATGTGAAATACAAGGATATTTCCAATCCAAAAAGACGTTGGGCTTATCTTTTGAGTGACCATTCTATAATATTTTACAAGATTATCTACATATGCCATCAAATTAAATAGTTATTTTTCTAAATAACATAACATAACATCAAGATAATATTGAACCTAATGCCCCTTAGATATCACTTAAAATTGTAGACATTTAGTTGTCAACTTAATTGTAATGAAGAGAGGTGAGGTTAGATTTATTTTCTATTATTATCTTTTAATATAATGATATTAAACCAAACAAACAATAATTTAGAGATAACAAAGGCATCTAAATAGTATTGACATCTAGATAACATGAATATCTATATACCATTAAATCAAACAGCCCCTTACATGCATATGATATTTGTAAATATTTCTATAAACTGGGTTAACACCAAATGCAAATATTTATAAAGCCATCTACAAATAAGGGTAAGGCAAAGAATAATTGATGATCAGTATACTTGGGCATTTTTTCTCCCGCATTCATTTCAAAAAAGAAGCCACCTAGGAATATTAGGAAACCATTATCATAGCAGCTAGCATGACAAGTTTTATATTTAAGGATGCCATTTTGTTCTTTATGATTGCAATTCCTTGCAATTATTGTTCCAATTCCTAGATACAAAAATTAATACATTAAAGCTAAACATATATGCAACATAAATTAGTGAAAAGAGCATTACAGATAACAATCACACATTCTTAGGGATACAAAAAGCATCCACTAAACAATAAGAGCATTATGGCCAACAAAGTGAAACGCTTAAAAGAAAATATCACCTGCCAAGCAATTCGATCAATATTAAGAGTCAAAAGAAGCGTCCGTGCACCGAGACGAGCTGATGCCAGTGCAGCTTCACAACCTGCGTGGCCCCCTCCAACAACAATGACGTCATATCTCTCTTCTGAAGCAGCTGCAACACCGTTTTTCCAATCTGTTTTTTGACAAAATATATTCGTTCAGTCAATTATCTAATTAAAACATCAAGCACCTCAAGAACTTAAATGAAAGCAGTTTATGCAGAGCTTCTGTAAGGATTTTCAACAAATGAGTCATGTCTTAAATATACAAGGCAGGTAAGAGAAAGTATAATAAGAGGGATAGAAGTCACATTGTTACAAGTGGCATAACGTCAAATAGAATTCCAAAAACATTCTAGAAGAAAACAGATGCTTAAGAGCAAAGCATAGTGAATTTCAGTTTTGAAGAAATTCCAGTGGAAAAATAAACATACGAGAAGAGGAATGGAACCAAACTTCGTGAAGATCCTCTGACTTAAGAAGTTTCTAGTTCATGCAATCATTGAGAAGCCTCCTCCTCATCGAATAAAAGGCGTGCTTCTAGAAGACTAGAGAATCTCAAAAATAGTTATGAGAGTAGCAATGTCAACCTTCTAGATCATTGTGACTAGTGGCCACATCAACCTTTAACCAAATTGTAGAAAGGAATTCCTACAGTCCAAAAAACAATGTAGTAGGGCATTCTTAACAATTCACTAGGCAAGCTATTGCTCAACTCTTTGCTTGTAAAAGGAAAAAAGAAGAATAGTGGGAAATGTGGTTGATGCTATTGTAAGGAGACTGCTAGAGTGAAGCCAGATGTTTACTAATAGAGCATCATGAAATCGTTGCAGAGAGTTTAAGTTTAGTGGTGGTAATCACAAACAGAGGGTGATCCAGTCTTAGAGTTCTACCATTGTCGTCATCATCATCGAAGATGAAGAAGAATAGGGGAGTCCCTGTTTCCATCTGAAAAAATCTAAGGTAAAAACCCTTGTTCATCTTTGATTAGTAATGATAGATTCACCAAAACCAAATTCTAATACATCTAGTCATTTAGCCTATGGCAATTGTGAGTTTATTAACTTCCCATGTAAAACCTTATAGATAAATATCTTTAATTTGTACAAGATTCTAGAAGAGAATTTATGTATTTACTCTTCTGAATGATAAATGATGTTTGTAGTAAAAAATTTTGCTTTTTTTGATGCTTTTTTTCTTCATTGATTTCTTTAATTAAGTTTCAGTGAGCTATTCCTTCGACAATAACACAACAACATTTACTCATCTTATTGAAAAATTATTTAGTTCAGAGCTTTCACCACCTTAGATCTTCATAATCCAAACAAAATGTGACACCTAACGTAGGGCTAGCCCACAACGTGTGTGCTCTAATGGTAGCCAGATAGAGTAATTAAACAACAATAGAGGCGAAGCCGTTAACAGAGATTTTGAAATAAGCGCTAGCCTAACCTGCATGTAAATCTGCACATGGGTGGAAAAAAGGGGAGGGAAATTATTTTTCTTTTTTGATTTTAGGGTTTTGGGGAGAAGACAGTATTTATGTTGAAGGTGCTTCAGGAAGAAGGTGCTTTTGTTCTCATCTCTACTCGAAATCATGAAAAAGGGCATCATAAAAAGGCAGGTATGTATATAATGAGCAAATAAATACCTTCGTTCTTTTCGTGAGCATTCTATTAATGAAAAGAAAATATATTTTTGCTAATATTGTTTTTGCATTGATAATACACCAACCACAATAAATGAAACCACTTTATTGTTGTTGTCAAACATTTGTTACTACAGAGATTAATAATTTTTATTTTGTCATAATATTTTGCTAATATAATACCTCTAAATACTACACCATACACATTAATACCAGATCCTTATTAGAGAAACTTTTAACCAACATAACGACATTATTTTTTTATATTTTTTTGATTCAAAAGAATCAATTTTATATTTGTTTAAAAAATTTCTTGACTATAATAAGTACTTCTAAATAATTCAATGTAATATTTTTTATTTTGTCATAATTTTTTGACAATGTAATACCTCTAACTACTACATCATACAGATTAATGCCGGATACTTATTAGAATAAAATTTGAAATAAATTAAGTTAATTTTAATGTTGAAATTTGTGATGAATGTGAAATAATGTTGATTTTTAATTTTAAAATTTGTGTTGGATGTGAAATAAAATTATTGAAATTTATAATGAATTTAAAATATTAATAAAAAATTAGTTGGGGTTTCTTGAGTCACGAATCAAACAAGGCTAAAATACATGGTATTAGTACTAAAAGTACATATAGAGTAACCAAACAAGACATATTCTTATATAAATATAAATTGATTCTTTTGAACTGAAAAATATTAAAAAAATGTGGTTATGTTGGCAAAATGTTACTCTAATAAGGCTCTGGCATTAATCTGTATGGCGTAGTATTTCGAGGTGTTATATTGGCAAAAAAATATGACAAAATAAAAAATATTACATTGAAGTACTTAGAAGTGCTTATTATGGTCAAGGAATAGTTTTAAATAAGTATAAAATTGATTCTTTCGAATTGAAAAACATAAAAAATATGTTGTTATGTTGACAAAAAGTTACTCTAATAAGACTCTGGTATTAATATGTATGGTATAGTATTTAGAGGTGTTATATTGGCAAAAACATATGACCAAATAAAAATATTAATCTCTATTGTAACGAATGTTTGACAACAACAAAAAATAGGTTTCATTTAATGTGGTTGGCATGATACTTAAATGTATTATCAAAGCAAAAAAATTAAAAAATTAGCAAAAATATATATTCTTTTTATTAATAGAATACTCACAGAAAGAACGAAGGTATTAATTTTGAGCAATATATACATATCAACTTTTTTATGATGCCCTTTCCATGATTTCAAGTAGAGATGAGAACAAAAGTAGCTTCTTCCTTAAGCACTTTCAACATAAATAATGTCTTCTCTCTAAAACCCTAAAAACAGAAAAGAAAAATGATTTCCCTCCCCTTTTTTTTCCACCCATGCACAGATCTAAGCGCAAGTTGGCTGGCCCTTATTTCAAAATCATCTTTAACAGCTTCGGCTCCATTGCCATTTAGTTCCTCCGTCACTATTTGAGCGCACATGTTGTGAACCATCACTACGCTAGATGGCACATTTTGATTGGATTATGAAGATTTAAGGTGGTGCGAGCTCCAAGAGAAATAATTTTTTCATCTTATCCTCAATGGGCGATATGCTCACCTGCTCTTGGATACCCTTACAATAACATTCAAAAGCCTCTATAGTTGTGTGGTGAACATGACTATCCTCAATAGATGGCACATCCCAAAGTCCCAATTAAATCGTCTCCAATTTAATTCACACTAGTGTGACCACTCATCCATGTTAGTATCTGCATTTTAGATATACTATCTTATGGACATTTTGCTACTTCAATGTGCAAAATTAACTCTTATATAGAATAATTGGTCGAATAAAGGTTTATAAAAGTATCTGGGCTGAGTTGACATAAAGAATAATAATAACTTCTAAACAATGTTGAGGACTACCAACCGGAATGGAGCAGTTATTGGTGACATTACATCTATCTTCCGTTCATGAAACCAATGCATCGGATAGAGGCCCAAAACTCTTTCACCTCAGGGTAGGAACTAGGAATCATATCAGAAGAAACTTTCTTTTTTACGTTTTACTTTACATTTTCCAGCTTTCAGTCCCATATAATGTTCCACGCCTTTTCAAGACTGGGAACACTCAAGAACTGGGACTCTAATGCAATACTACTACCACAATCAAGTGTACTAAGTTTCCCTACACTAGGTAAATTAACAGGTCATACGAAGTAGCGGTACAGATGACCGCCTCAATGTCCGAGTTATACTTGAAGCTGACCTAGTAACGTCATGCCGATTCCAGGCAGCAGTTTCAGTTTCCACCTTCTCCAGATAATCAACAAGCTTATCACTTGTTCTTGACCGGTTAGAAGGTAAATCGCTTTGCTGGTACCATCCCAAGCAGAATACACTAAAAACATAAAAAGAAATCGACACCTTTTCCATCGGATAAGACCGCGGCTGTGGCGAATCTCCGGCTAAGATTCAATCGAGGAACAGAGCTTCTTAGCGGATGACGGAACTTCGTTTCCGGATTCGGCACAAGACTTTTGCAGAAAGAAAATCGCAGTGAAAGGCAGTCTTCACTGGAGGGGCGAGCAGTGAAGTGGGGAAAGAAGATGGTCGTCGCCGCCATCGGCCGAAGGCGGAGGAGCATGTCAGCTCCTTAGGAACGTTGATCCAATTCTGACCCTGGCGGTTCTGACCAATGGATCCAATCCACATTGGTTCGAGTCAGTGCGATTCACAAAATTCATAAAATTCTTTTTTTTTTTCTCTAAAATTCACAAAATCCATTTATTAAAAAATAATTAGGAATGTAAAGATGGCATTATTAATTATTTAACTCCCAACTTTTCACCTCAAATATAAATAATATTTAAAATTTTCACCCTTATAGATGCAGATTAATATATGTTATCCCTTAATTTTATTTTCACCTCTTATTTAAGGTGATAAATAGAAACATCTTTGATAGTAATATGTATTAATTCAATTTTAAGTCAATATAGAATTAGACTTAGCCTACTCAAAATTGGACAGGTTAAATTATAATAATAATTATTATTATTATAATTTTGCGCATATATATAATTATGTAGTGCCAAAAAGGACTTTCAGTTGGGAGTTTTTGACATTTGTTATAGTAGAGAGATCTATTTTCATTAGGAATGGCAATAGGGCAGGTGTAGATTGAATTTATAAATACTCATTTCTGTCCTGCTATATATTATTCATTACTCATATTTGTTTCATACCTATTTTTGCTCCGCCCGCCCCGCCCTGCCCCTATTCTAGTTTTCATAAACCCGTACTTGCCCTGCTCCGCCCCGTTTCCTCACTAATGTTAATGAAAATCAAATTATTTACTCTATTTAAAATAATAAAAATCATGGCTGGCCATATGGTGAATATTACACTATAAAAGCAAGACCTTATATCTCTTTATTTTTAATGCACTCTTTTTATTTGACTATGTATAAGTCTACATAGAAATAGATAAAAATATATGCATAACAGAGCGGGGCGGGGTGGGATGGGTATAATTAATTCATATCCGAACCAACCCCATTTCATAACGGGGTGGCGAGTCAGCGGTAAAATTTGAGTACCTATACCTATGCCATTAGAGGCGGGTCGAGGCTATTTAATCGGGTACGAGTATAAATTGCTACCCCTAATTCTCATACATTCTGAAAGTCTAAAGATTTATTTGTAATTTATTTTTGAAAATATTTAGTTTAATATTATTTTGATGTTATAATGTTATTTAGAAAAAAAAATAAGTATTTAATTTGATAATATTTTTAAATAAATTTTTAAAATTTATAAATTTATTAATTAAAAAAATTATATCTTAAAATCATAATATATAAATAATATAACATAACATCTAACTAAATGCCCTCCTAATAACTTCAATTCTTTATAGTAGGTTTTACAAAATTGCATTTCAGCACAAATATAGGATAAAATATTAAAATAAATGCCCTTTAAAATAATATCATTTTTTATTTCTAAAGCCATAAAATCATCATTAAACTTTCACTTTTTAAAATTATGCGCTCAAGTTATTCTTAATTATTATTTTTTTAACCAAAAATTTAAAACTCAATTTAGTTTGAGTCACAAGATAAAAATATTAATTTTAACTATATCAATAGTTGTGATAGTTTCGATATAAACACTTTCAATCTTTTTTATAAAATATTTAAATTTTATAAATTTAAAGTAAATGTATTAATAATTATTATTAAATATTTTTTAGAGAGAAATGAATTTCAAGTAAAACCAAAATTCAGTAACTTTTTCAAATTAATTTCAACAGCAGCCAATACAAAGCTACCGAGTTTCAATTATTTCGGTCAAATTTAGTTTAAATTTTTTGCATTTTTAATTTTTAATTTTTAAATTTTAGAGATAAAAGAGCAAGAGATAGGAGAGAGAATGATAGCAGAAATTAATTTATTATTATTTTTAAAATTTAAATTAAAAAAAGATGAGGATTAGATAAATTAAGTTTCAAAAAAAAAAATGAGGTAAATTATCTTTCAAGTATATAAACATTCGACATTAATAAAAATAAATAAATTTCACATTTTTATCAAGGACTATAAAAAAAAGGCGGAATTCTATCTCAAAGGGCCAATTGATGCAGCTTTTATAACTTTAGGAACCAAAAATAAAAATTTTCAAAATATAGGACTAATTTTCAATACCCTTCCAACTTGAAGGACCAGGATGCAATTTACACAAAATGTAAAGCTCTCATGTTTTTCATTTCAACAAATTATAAAATGCATGCAGAAATCAAATCATTTTCATGAAACATAAGAAAAGAATCATTTATACGACATGAATTTATCTTAGCGACCAACCTATCAGCACAAGATTCAGTGATTCACAGTTCATCTTATATTACATGATTCTCCTCTCATTCACATCTCCCACAATCTCTATTCTGCTTCTGATCTTCGGACCAGTTCATCATGTGGCATGGAAAATCCATCCCCTTCTCCGACCTTATACCTGCTTTCCCTCGAACTCAGGCCAGACGAATGAAGCTGCTTTCGCCGCTTTATCAGATTCGATGCAGTTTGCCGGTCGGACCGTGCTTCCTTGTCATCGGGCTACCAAGAACACCAATAACCATAATATAAAATCCACATTGACATTGGGAGGTTTATTAGGGGCGTTTGGTTCAATGTTATCTCAATGTTATGTTATGTTATCTTTAGAAATTAATTGTTTGGTTTAATGACATCTTTAAATAATATTATAATTAATTACAAAAATGTCATTACATGATGACATCTAGATGTCACTCCAAATTGGGCGACATCTCAAGATAACACTATCAATTTGTCATTATAATGCCAATAACTTCCAACTAAATAAAAATAATTTGGATAACATTGATATTTTCTAATATCATAATATTGAACCAAACAAATGTCTATTGATGAATAACAATGACATTTAGATAACATGACATCTAAATAACATTGATATTGAGATAACACTGAACCAAACGCCCCCTAAATGTGAATAGGGTTGTTCAACAAATTGGTTCCGACCCAATTTAGTTCTACTTGACATGATTTGTTTCAATTATTTAGTTCGAACAAATTTGTTAATGTTGAATTGGGTTCCAGTTTTGTTCAAAACTAGTCTGGTCTGATCAGTTCTAAGTCCAGTTCTGACAATTTTCGAGTTCGGTCCAACGAGCACTCACCGCGCTGAAATGTGGTATTGTGATTCCTATGATTTAACTGATAATTCATCTCATGCAGGTGAGCCGTACCTTGATCACCAAGGCCTTATCAAAGCTTACAACAGCCATGTCAGGTTCTCCGAAGTTTAGCTGTGCTCTGCCAAGCGTTATCCAAGCCTGAAGAAAAATGAGAATCCAACTTAGAAAACTCAAATGGAATTGCATGAGAATTTTTAGTAAAGACATTCATATAAAAACAATCCATTAGGGAGCTAAATGATGATTAAATCCCCAAAAGATGTATAAAAGAACTTAGGAAAGATGAGTATATAGATTAGCTTGATCAAAGGAGAGAAATAGTTAAGATTTGAACTATGTGAAATACACTAAGGATGAAGATGTCAAAATTTTGGTGAAAGATAAAGATGACATGAGTAGATGGAGAACATAATTTAATAATACCTTCAATGAAGAACATTGAAATAACTATGGTGATTTGAGTGCTCTTAAAGAAGAAAGGAAGGTTTATATGGGAGAGTCTCGAGTCTTGAAAGTGAAAGGAGGTTTTAAAGATGATAAAATCTTCTGAAGCCTGCGGAACTGATGGGATCCTATTGAAGTGTGGATATGTACAAGTAACATTGCTTCCAAATGATTTATGACTCTTTAATAAGATATTTAAGACTCTGAATATCTGATTGAAGGACAAAGTGTATTCCTATCACTATTTTTAAGAATAATTAAGAACTTACCACTGTCAGAAAAAACAAATTTGGTTTTAATCTTTAAAAGCATCAACGAAGGCTATCTTTCCTTTTAGAAAATTAGTAGAAAAATATAGAGATGCTAAAAAAATTTGTTATGTTATTTTTTTATCAATCTTGAAAAGGCAAATGATGGTACCGAGGGAACTTCTTTGGTGACGTTAGAAAAAGTGTCCATCAAATACATTAATATCAAGGGCATGTATGATTGAATGACTACCAGTGTATGAACTGCGATAAACAATTCAAAGGAGTTTCCTAATGCTACTGAATTGCACCAAAGTTCTATTTTAAATGTTTTGTTTTTTACTTTCATAATAGATGAATTGACTAAACATACTTAAGATTCCATAATATATATTTTGGCAGATGATATATAAAGTTAAAATAGTAGACTCATGAAGGAGTTCAAATCTTGGACGAGTGCTTAGAAGTAAAGGGATTTAAATTGAGTAGAAACAAGAAATCAAATTTAGTAGAAGACAAAGTACATATTTTATAAATTCGATGATCTTGAAGAAGGAAATTGCAAATCAATGGGACTAGATGAGATAGTAGTCCCATCATGCAAAACAGAAATGAGAGAATAAGGTAGAATGTTAATCACAAAATCAAGGAAGTACGGCTAAAATGGCGAGTGTGATAAAAGTTTTGTGCAATAAAAAAATGTCTATCAATATCCAACTAGTTGTACTATATTAGAGCGAATGTAAAGAGCTATATGACAAAATATTCATAAAATTAGTGTAACTAATATGCAGTTATTGAGATAGATGAGTGGTCATACTAAAATGGACCGAACTAAAAAGTGACTATTAAAGAGAGAATGGGCATCTTATCTATTGAGGATAAAATAAGGGGAAAATGTTTACAATAATTTGGTCAAGTCTATCCGCAACCATTAAAGGATCATGGATATGTGGAGCAACCAAACCACAATGTTAAAAGAGGAAACAATTATGGATAGGACCATAAAAAATGATCTTGAATCACTTGCGCTCATAAAGAGTGAGACTTTACATAGAGGCTAGAGCTGAATGAAGAAGAGAAATCTATGTAAGAACACCTCAAGTACTTGTTATTAAGTCTTGGTTGTTGTTCTCTATCAAAAAAGAAAAGTCTTTGTTGTTGTTGTAATAAAGAAACCTACGTTTGTTCTCCAGCTTGGTAGAGTCAAGGAAATTTACACAGCTAGCAACAAGCATCGGTTTATTTAATCACTCCATTGCCATTCCTGAACCAGCCCCTGACAGGTATATGGCTCAAGACAACTGGCTCAAGTCCCAGTGCCACTAGGGGATGTTGACCCAAGGAAAATTAAAACCCTTAACACCCATTTCTTTTAGAAGTTTATAGGTACTAAAGTTGAAAAATTTACAGGAAAATGTAAAAGCAGGAAAAACTTCATTTTAGTGACTGAATTAAACGAATACAGGTCAAGAGAGCTTGAGCGTCATATAGTAGTAGTCTAAGAGAATGACAGAGGGAACATGAAGAAAACCCAGATGCAAAGCAGAAAGCTTAGAGACATTAATATAATCGAGGGCAAGATAAACAGAGGAGTATGCAATTGCCACTCAAAGTTATAGAAGCATGAAACAAAAATCTACAGACGTCAATGGCATGGAAAGCAATTGCCAATGATGGGCATGATGACATATTTCTGTATTTCACAGAGATTTAGCTTTATTAACAAACCTCAGCCCAATTAGGTTCCAGTTCAGTAGCCCCTGCGAGGTAGCAAGAAATGAAAGTGTTGGTAACAATACCAACTAGTACTTCAACATAATGTTTAATGAAACATAAATGCCATGAATCTTCCCAGAAATTATGTCAAGCAACATCTACTAATTTCACAATATCCAAACAGATGATCAAAGTGAAGCTGCTCCAGTAGTACAAAACTCGCTAACTGGAGCCAGGAAAGATCACCAAACTATCATGTTAATTATGTTCTTCTAAGGACAGATGTACAGAATGCACAGGAATTAATCAATTTGTATTATCTAGATGGCAAATACAATACAATTAGACGAGCTGTAGCTTCACTAATTTGTAGCCTATTCACAGGTTCTAGACAACACAAAAATGTTAAGACGTAACATAGTATGATATCTCCCTCCAGCTCCCTCTCCGTCCCTACATACCTACCAACCCTGCCTCCATTTTACCTGCCTATTTCCACGCGAGGACACGGGTAAGCAAACTAGAGAATTTTCAACCACCCAGTTAATCAATTTTGATTATCCAAAAAACAACTTTCAAATAAGTTATCTTTGTCTAAGATTGTGTTTCTTCTTTGACATTTTCATGCAATCAGACTTATTACTGCATCCTTCTAATACTTCTGCAAACATGATATTTTCTAATGATGATACATTTCTTTCATCCAGACAATTAAAAGTTTTAGGTCAAGGGAATTCAAAAGACACACTACAAGCAAAATGGATTCTGCATCACCTTGTAGCAATTCCGTAACTCGAACTAATTGAATTCAGATCAAGAACTTTGACATCAATAACAGTTGAAAGACAACAGAAGCAGGTTGAAATTGAATATTAAATCCTCAAAAATTCTAGTCAGAGGTAACCTAGCAGCCATCTCTAAGACATGTGAGACCTGTTCAATTAAAAAGACATCAGGACCGGCCTAACTATAGAACAAAATGTACAAAGTTCTTGAAAACTTTACAAAATAGGTGTAGCTAAGTTAAGGTAGACCCCAAACACAATACTAAAAATACAAAGGGATAGTTAGTTACATGCACAATAAATTTATCATTTTACATATTACACATTCATATTTGGTAAATTATATCGTACACACTATTTATACTATGTACAACATAAATTACTAAAAATATTATAATTGACACAACATGATTGTGGTATGAAGATAACTTTTATATACTTTGCGGTGTATAGAATGTAATTTACTAAGTATGAATGTGTAATATGTATAATGACAACTTTACTGTGATATATAAGTAATTATCCCAAATATAAATTATCCTATGGCTTTACTTAAACAAGATCAATATTACAAATTCATGCGTTTGCATTTTCAAATATAATTTACTCTTCAGTTTTGAAAGTTATCAGAAATGAGGGAAAGTAAAATGAATAACAACTTACAACATAAGAACCACAATGCAACTCAAAAATATTTACTCTTGAATTTATTAACTTGTCAAATAATATAATTTAATATTTTAATAAGGCAATCTTCAAATATCACTTAAGACCAAGCTAGTAAACAAAATACATCTGGGAACTATTAGTAGGCATACACATTAGCATTAAGGTACAATTTGTCATGCCTCGCTTGTCCATATGAAACTTAAGAAATTTTTGGTAGCACTTTAACAGAATGGGGGGTGACCAAAAACTTTTTATACAATACAAATATGTCAATACATCTATGAACATTCAAAACAAGTATACAAAATAGTACAAGATATCACACACCATATACTTACAAGTACAAAACACAATGTTTACAAAAGTATAAGGCATATAAACAAAGGCAAAGTCACTTTGCACATTAAAAACTAAAATCTTTTCTTTACATAAACTTTAAACTTGTAATTAATGTGTACCCAATACAATAATAACGAGGTGACCATACACTACAAAAAGGATAGTTCAAACCTTAAAGAAGAGAACATAGAATACACATCAGATATACACTACATGATAAGATTTCGAAATAGCTATGGTAGCCAAGAACCTGAGCTCATCAAAACGAGTCAATAAATATGTTGTGGATCAGAACAATAAAAAGCTATAAAATAATTGCACAAGAATAAGCTTTTTCTAGTGAATGGAACAAAATTTGAATGGATTGCAAACAAATGCTATCAAGCAGTTATAGCATTATTACATCAAAAGAACTGAATGGAGAAGTAGCAAACATATAAATCATATGAAGCCATCATAGATAGTCACACTAATGCATGTCATATATACAATCCACTAAAGTACAAGGCTGAAGCCAGTATAGAGCGATCATCATCTCACAGCTGAACTCCTATTTTCCTATACTTTGGAACCTCTTGATACCCACTGCTGAATAAGTCTATTTATCCATGCCCAATAGCGAATATCATATAAAGCATCAGTTGCGCATGTCAATATATCAAACAGAAAGCACGAATGCAGCCCTACGTGCATGATAAAGGAGAAATCAATGATAAATGGTCAATACGCATATATAAGTAAAATGAGTGAAAAGAAAGAAAGATAAAGCACATGTTTACAATAGCAATGAATCAACCACTCATCAGAATCATCAAAATCAATATAAAACGTGTATTTTCATGGTCATTGTTTTTTTAAATTACAATCAAAATACAATATATACACACAAGAAGTGTATATACAAAGTAAACTTACTTATCTACCACCTCAAAATAGTTAAAGAGCAGCCTGAAACTCTTAGCTGAACTGAAAACCAAGTCATAGGATAATTCACCTCTTACAGATACCATAAATAAATAAACATAACATTAAGTATAAACCTAAATATTACATGCAGAATACATATATATATATACAAATATAAAAAATACTTCTATACATAAACATTTATATAAAATACATGATTATAAGCATATATCCATAAAACAAACTATCCATCCAAATAATCAAACCTATTCAAGTATAATTCTTTTGTTTTCTTTAAAACCTACTAATAAGTCATAAGAAAATCTTATGTTCATCTATGACTATGAATCCATAAACATTTTTGTATACTTTAAAACTTTTATCTTGTTTGGCAAACGGTTATTTTAACTTTGGCTAAAATAGCCATGGCTAAAAGTTTAATTTATTTAAAAAATATTTAAAAATTATTTTATATCTCATCCTACACAAATTCTAACATTAAATAATCACTTCATTTTACATTCAACACAATTCTTAATAAATCAATTAACTTTATTTCATATCTAATACAATTTTTAATATAACTCACTCACTTTATTTCACATAATACACATTTTTTAAAAAAAACCATAAACACTCTCCAATCCATCTTTTTTCTTCCAACCAAACAGAGCTTTAGGATTTATTTTTGCAATTAAAAGGACAATTTATTATCTCAAATGCACAAATAAAATTATCGCACATAAATTAAGGTAACAAAACCCTAGAAAACCAAAGGGAGATGCATTATATACTTAAACATGCTCTTTGTTTGTTTCATGAATTAAGGAAAGGATTTTAAAGATGGGTATGCATAATGTAATGTAATAAAATCTAGAAAACTAAAGGTGAAAGAAAATACTTGTTTGAGCTACGATTCACTCAATGATCCTCAAAACAACGAGAGAAAGCTCAAATACCCTCAAATCAGAGATCTCATGCTCGAGATGCAATCAACTAGTTCTTAGACAAAATAGGACTCCAGAGATGTCATTGTTGCTCTTCGCATGTGCACAATAAAGTGAGAGTGCAAGCAAGTGGAAGCAAAAAAAGAAAGAGGGGGAGGGGGGATTTCTTCATATTTTATGATGAAAAGTAGAGGCCATGGCTCATGGCCAATAACTAAAATAAAAGTAAAATTTATAGGACCTAAGAAAGTCAAATGGTTTCTTAGTCCAAGAGTTCCAAGTATGAAAAACCTAGAATTTTTTGACAAAAATTTGCCTAACCAAAAGAAAATGTACAAATAGCTAGAATAATTAGAAATAGATAAGTTTGAACTACTCGCAAACAACTCAGTATAATAGCTAGAATGTCTGATAGTTGATACATCTGGTACGCTTCTACTACATTTATTGTAACAATTAACAAAACCCTTCATTGTAACATTAATTAGATTCTCAATACTCACCACTCTATCCTACAGGGGCTAAGTGCCCATTGTTGTCACATTTACACAAAGAACTTCTATGAAAGATGAAATATAAAGTAATCATCTCATTGCAAGCTTTTAAAATACGCCATTATTTGGATAAAGACTTAGCATACGAGTTGCTGCCTTTAAAGAATTCCAAGTGTCCCCTATCTCTAGTAAAACTTGAGCCTTCTGCTCATGCAACTTTGCCCTATCAGGCATCAAGGAAATTGCGGTCTCCCACTTCACCAGAGCTTCCTTAAACTTCCCATTCTGCATTTTAAGAAGGAAAAAGGTAAAGATTAATGTATAAAACATTTTAAAGAAAACTCTACTTTATACTTAGGGCATGTAAACGCATATTGTTACTACGTAAGACATTTATGTAGCCATAAAATGACCTTACATAGCAAAATTGGTCTGCTGCAAAAACAACGAGAAATGCATCGTTTTGCTTCCACTGACGCGGATCACATGAATGGGTAGTCCTCTTTCCAAATCCAATAATTTCTCCTATAACCCAGATCTTATATAATGAAGTGTCCTTGTATTACATATTACTTACGGGACATTTGGTTCAAATGTTATCTTAATATTATGTCATGTTAGTTAGATGTCATTTTTTTGGTGATAATTCTATAATTTTTAACAAAAATATTTGCACATCTCATCAAACCAAACAATTATGCTATTTAGATAACATAACATCAAGATAACATTGAGCTAAACATCCCCTTAAGTTTTTTCCAATAGCAGCCTAAATGTACCTCACTTACTATAAAAACAAGTTGATTAGAGTAGAACTAAAAGGAGCAAAAAAAAAAAAAAATCCATCGACCCAAATACAGTAGAAGACGGAAATAACTCAAGAAAATGCAAGTTTCAACAAGAAACACTAAAGAAAATATCCATTGAAACTATTCAGTTGTTAGGAAGAGAAAAGTAGCGTCTTACAGACTAACCTCCGCGAGCTGGATACCCTGAGACTCGAACGACTCAGCGAGCTGATTGGAATCGGGTTCTGAGGTAAGGGAATGAATTTGATTATTATGCTCATGGGATTTATTATTTTCCACTTCCAAAGATTCGAACGGAAGATTCGGGTTTGGGGAGACCGACTGCAGTCGCGATCTTTTTTTCCCACTCTCTTCCTTCGTCTTCTTCCACACGATCTTCATGCTTCCCGGTTCTGCTTCCGCCGTCTTGCAGGTCTCGAGAGGCTTCGATGGGATTGCGCATAAACCGGCCATTACAGCATCAAAATTATTATTTATTTTTCTATCAAAAATTTATTATTTATTTAATTGATTATTATTGTTATTTTAAAAAAATAAAAGTATTTATATATATGTCATTCAAAAACTTTTATATTATACTTTAATTTAAATAAATGTTTTCCAAAACCAATTATCATACTTGAAATAAATATTTGTACATGTATTTAAAGCTTAAACATTATTTATATATCAGTTTTTTTTAAATTTCATGCCCTTGTCTCGTTAAACAGTTATTTTTTTGATGCAGTTTTATTAGCAATTATTTTAAACCATTTTATAATAAAGTTATTTAAATATTAATATTTATGAAATAAAATTAAATTTATTTAATATGTAAAAATTGATTTTTAATATTAATATTTATGTATGATATAAAATAAGATAATTTTTTATATTAAAAATATATTAAATGTAAAATAAAAATATTTTTAAACTTATTTTGAATAGAAATCAAGTAAGACATAAATTAAACTTTAAATTATGTGTATATGATTTTTAAGAAAAATTTTTCTATCACCCATGTATAAATAGCATAAATTGTAACTATGAAACCTAAAAAATTGATATATAAATAATATTTAATATCTATCTAATATATAATGTATGTATTTGAAAGAAGTACAAAAGGAAAGCATCTAAAAATAATTAGTAGCGATTTTCAGTATTTTCAATTTTTCCTATGAATTTAAAAAAAAATCTATTTGGCACTGTTTGAGATCATTAAAGCCTATTTAGTTTGGAGATTAAATTTAAGAAAAGAGAAAAAATATATTTTATTTTATAAATTTAATAAAAAATTAATTTAATATTAAGAAGAGGGTAAAATATGAAATAAAATTAATTGTAATATTTATATTTATATTGAACGTGAAATAAAATTAATTTTTATAATTAAAATTTATATTAGATTAAAAAAATTTGAACTAAATAAGGCTTGTGTATATTTATTTATAAAAATTAACTTTACGTAAATATTTTGATTTATAATTTAAAAAAAATTAAATTTCTATAATTATTAAAATTTCTTAAATTATTCTTAAACTAAATTTAAATATTTCACATTAATTCTTTTTAATTATTTTAGTCATATTTTTATTATCATATAATTTGTTAAGACGAGAAACAATCAAGATTTTTTACGTGAAAAACTAATTGACGGAAAAACCACGGCTCCTTTTCGAGGAGACTTGAAGGATCACTAAAATAGCTTTTCTTTTTTGGTCATAGAATGTTCAAAGGATTTTGTTTTTGGATCTCAGTCCCTTTGAAGGCTGTTTACATGAGATATATATACTCTGGTCTGCTCTGTTCAGTCGTTTTGGATCTCAGTCCCTTTGAAGGCTGTTTACATGAGATATATATACTCTGGTCTGCTCTGTTCAGTCGTTTCAGCCGAATAATCTACAGTTTTATTTACAGCTTATTTAATGCCTGCAGAAGACTACGATGTGACCTTTGCTGTACGATGTACGACTGGCACAGCCTGTCGGCGGAAAAACCTCCTTGTCTCCACAGTAGTACAGTCCCCAACGGTCAGGCGGCCGTCAGTTCATGTCTCTGATTTTCGCCTTGAGCTCTTCGGCGTCTGCTATTCGAGATGATGTGTCTCTTGTTCGTCGTGATGTTTGGTGTCGCATAAGCTTCCACGTGGACGGCACGGATGGTGTGGCGCGGATCCAGATGTAACATAATTAAAAATAAATTTTTGAATTTTTAAATTTTAAAAATTTCTAAAATACTTATAACCTAACCAATCCCTTATATGATGGTGGAGAACTAACTTTTATTTATAATTAATAACTTTTTTAATTATAAGAATCTATTTAATATTATATTTTATTTTTAAGGTCTCAAATGATATTTTTAATTTCAAATTTTTTTTGATATTTATCTTTAAGATTAAAGTTAACTTGACATAAAGGTAATTATATTTTAAAAATTGTGTATAAACTTGTGATTGAATTAATATATTGAGATGAATAATGAATTTGAAGTATAAAATTAATTAATTATTATTTTGATATACCTAATAGCTAAAATAATATTAAATTTAAATTTGACATATAAATAATATAAAATATAATTTTATTTGTGTATAATACGTGTATAATATGTTCAGGGTTCTTTTCATGAGCAAGCGTTCCTCGCAGTTTGCCATGGCTGCTCTGCCCGCCACTCATCTTCAGCCTCTTTCTCCACCCAAACCACTGAAGAAGGATCCCAACTTCTCTGCCGCCTCCCGAGCTAAAGTTCGAATATCACTAGGCCCTTCCCTTCTTCCTCAAGCCGGAGTCGCCGGCGACGATTGGCATCCACTCGACGTCCCGCGATCGGAGCTCTCGCTCCCTCTCACCCTTCCGACAGGCCAGACGTTCCGTTGGAGGCAAACTGGTCCCTCGCAGTTCACAGGCGTTATCGGCAGCCATTTAGTCTCCCTCAAGCACGACGATCGAGACGCTTGCGGCGGAGTTTCGTTCTTCCTACATGCTTCCTCATCTTTCTGCTCTTCGTCCTCCACTTCTGCCGCGCGATCTGCGATTTGGGACTACCTCAACCTGGATATCTCCCTTGGCGAAATGTGGCGCGGATTCGCCTTAGCCGACCGGCGGTTCGATGAGCTCTCCCGTCGTTTTGGTGGCGGGGCCCGTGTTCTGCGGCAGGATCCTGTGGAATGCGTTATGCAGTTCCTGTGCTCTTCAAACAATAACATTGCGAGGATCGACAAGATGGTTGGCGTCCTCTCTTCATTTGGAGAGTACTTGGGGACAGTTGGTGGATATCCTTTTCACGAATTCCCCTCGCTCGAGAGGCTTTCGGTTGTGAGCGAACAGCAGCTCCGAGATTCAGGGTTTGGTTATAGGTATACTTCACTATCTTCTTCGTAGCATTTATCTTTGATTCTGATCAGATTTATTTTTGATGAAATTAATTTGATCTTGAATATCTGAAGGCGGAAAGGCAGAGGACAACCCCTTTTTCCCCAGAAATGGATGTGAAATAGGTTCACGAGAAATATATTTGGTTTATGGAAACAGATTCGTGCAAAAGGAGTGCCTTTGGCTTGTATCGATTAATTCAGCAGATGTTGAAATCAGAAGGCTGACTAGCGGACTCCGGCTATGTATCATTATGTTATTGTTGATGAAAAATTCCACTAAGAAAATCAAATGAAAGAAAATGGAGAGATGCGAGTAGAAGAGTAAAAGACTAAATGAAAAGAGGGCCTTTTTTACATGGAATTCGAGTGGCCCGAAGAAAACCACGACACCGTTTTGATGGTTCAAAGTCCATTAAATATTAAAATGAGTACAAAGGAATACAGTTACAAAGTTAGGAATAGTGGATCGGCTGGGGAGAGAGACAATGCTCTTTAAATCCCGAATCCCCACTTCCTTTGATCATCCACCATAAGGAGGACCGAAGAAATGGTGAGGGTTGATATTCTAGAATATTTTAATATATTGGCACTTCTTTTGTGGGGATTTTGCAGGATATAGGATTCACTTGTGTGGTGTTTTACTGGTACTCATTCTATTCTTTACCGCATGATAGAGATCCGACGGATTCAATGCATGCGACACTTAATTGTTACTCATTCAATCCTTTACAAGGTGACGAAGATTCGATGGATTTGATGTTGGGGAGTGAAATTGACCCAACTGAATAACTGGGGTCACAAGGTGATATGCTTATTCACCTCCTGGCTTTTGCAGACCATTCGATTGACGACTAACTTCTATAGCCTCCATTTGTACTCCTTTGATTGATCGTCAAATACCTGATGCAATGGTTACGATAGTGGAAGGCTGTTCCACTAACATTGGTTATAACAGTAAGGAGGCAGTTGTTTTACAGTCTGTCCAGGTGAATTATTGTAGAAGCTGTGTACTATTGGTGATATGAAGTCTTGGATTACTTAGGTGGGGATGCCATATTTTTAAGGAAAGCAACTGCACAACTAAATGTTGCCCCTGCAAAGGTTGCAACGTGTAAGCTGAGATAGAAACCTTAATTCTCGCATCAATAATAGTAGATATTGGAATATTTATGAACAGAGACATTTATTCCCAATTCCTTTATCATGCTTTGTTTTTAGATTCATTTAACAATTTTCTTTTTCTCTATCAGAAATATACTATTTTCATTAATTAATGAGAAGCAGTCTTTGTTCTTTTCAAATCATCCATTTTTATCCAAATATCCAGTGATGGGTTCACAAATACATAACTCAAGGAAATTTCTGGTTTCATAACATAGCATTTTAGATTACCCTTGAATATACAACAATAGTTCATGTTGCAATTATTTCACGGTTTTGTTGGTTTATAATTATTTTATCTATTCAGATTCCTTTCAGATTCAGTGCCTTGGAGGCTTCGTTAGTAGAGTATTTTAAATTCTTTTTTATGCATTGTTGAATTATATTAACTGGGGATGTAAGGTACAAAGGAAAAAGTATCCGAAAGAAGATGAAGTACTGCATGGGGTTATCATGTTTCAAGGGATTTAGCATCATCTTTGCTAGCTAAATAAGATCAGATCGTTTTCAATTCCATATCATGCCTAAGTTATAGCAACCAGGCTACTTTAAGTTTCATATTGTTACAACTAGATTGGATGTGTTGGAGCTTACTAGTTAAATCTTGCTATCCCTTTTTAAAAAAAGGGCAAGCATGTCTTTAAACTCTTGAGATCATATTGGTGGTGGTTGTGCTATGGAAAACATACCATAACGACCAAATGGGAAAACAACTTCAAAAAATGTGGTCATCTGAGTTATCACTAACCAACATGCAAAATATGCATTGCATCTGTTTTTTGAGAGATCATCGTTAAACTTTACATTTGTATCAGAAGTTCTAGTAAACTCAGCCCTGTTTGCCTAAGAGTTTAAAATTAACCTGGTTTAATTTTAACCAGGCATATCACATCACACATAAAATTTAATATTAAAAATTAAATTTATTTCACATCCTACACATATTACTAAAATAATAACTAACTTATATCACATTCGTCACATATTCCAACATAATAACTAACTTTATATCACATCTCTCACATATCCCAATATAATAACTAACTTTATTTCACATCATTCACAACTTTCAATAAAAAAATATCTCTATCCAAATTTAATTTTAACCTTCTTAAATTTAACCTTACAAACAAACACACTAGTGTTGATTGTTTAATGTCATTGCTGACAAACAGAGCAAAGTACATTGTCAGCGCAGTCAGGGCTTTGCAAGCAAAGCCTGGAGGTGGAATCGCATGGCTTGCTTCCCTACGCTGCATGGAGCTCCATGATATTATAGAAGCCCTCTCTACCTTGCCTGGAGTTGGGCCCAAAGTTGCTGCCTGCATTGCTCTTTTCTCCCTTGACCAGCATCATGCGATTCCAGTTGATACCCATGTGTGGAAGGTCAGGAAAACTTGCCTCATTGTTATAGTTAGCATGCTTAATTTTGGTGCAAAAAACTCTCCCCCCTTGAAATTAGGTCAACAATACCTGTTTAATATTTTCCAAAAAACAATACCTGTTTAATGCTTACTAGTAAAAATGATGATATTATGGTTTGATTACTTGGTCTTCATAGCCAGTCCCGGTATCAGCACCTGCTGCAGCTAGTCAAGTGAGCAAAATTTGATGTGTTCCATCTATGTTCAGTTTCAAAGCTTGCTTGAGCTGAGGATTGTTTGGGTTGTGGTCCCTGCGTGGAAGATTTTGAATGAGTGGTAAAATTTATTGCCCAAGGTGTCATTTAGGAATAGAGCTAGCGAAGAAGTTTGAGTTTTTGTTAACTTGATCTTGAATCTAGAAATTAAGCTCCTGTAGAACCTTATCCCCATTTGTTTTGAAGTTAAAAATTAACCTGGTTTAATTTTAACTCACATTACATATAAAATTTAATATTAAAAATTAACTTTATTTCACATCCTACACACATTACTAAAATAATAACTAACTTATATCACATCCCTTATATATCTCAACATAATAACTAACTTTATATCACATCCCTCACATATCCCAACATAATAACTAACTTTATTTCACATCATTCACAACTTTTAATAAAAAATATCTTTAACCAAGTTTAATTTTAACCTTGTTAAATTTACCTTACAAACAAAAAGACCTTAATGGATTTGATCTTATCTCAAATAAATATATTTGGAGTTTGTCCAAAAAGAATTTTGAGCCAACTGAAATATTTTTTTAAAGAAAAAAATATGATTTTGCATGCCCAGGAGTCCTGAGGCATAACCTAGGGGAACCTTTTCTGATGCATCGAACATTTGCCCATAATCTATGAAAAGCATGTAAATTTGGATCATCAGATTGGATCTGTGGCTGATTTTATTCTGATATTGCCATTATGAAAATCATGCTATCAAATTTCAGGGCTTCTGAAGAACCAATTCATTGATTTCCTTTATCAAAAAAAAAAAATCATTGATTTCCAACTGGATACTCATGCCTTAGCATATTTTAAGCAGGTTAGTGGTAACTCTAACTCGAGTCAAATTGAACTCAAACCCCGTCTAATATGATTCAATAGTAAAGGAGTCAGCTTTGGTTGGAGTTGAAATTTGACGCTTGGTATCAAATTTCTATGGCCTTTATTAGCTTTTCTAGGAAGGAAAGGGAGGTTTAAGAAAGCAAGCTTGTTGGAAGGTGATGAAGGTGAGGAGAGAATGGTGGATGAGAGGGGCATGAGGATGCTTCCACTGGCTGAGGGAGGCAAGTGTAGCCAGACTCTAGAATTCTATAATGAAACTGAATGAAGCAGTAATTGTAAACGCTTAATACAGTCAGATGTCTAATAAAGCCAATATTGCTGTGTACATTTTATCGCATTTTCTTCTTCCCATCATGTTTCACAGAAAATGTTGCCATTTTTTCACACGCAGATCGCAACACGCTACTTGATACCAGAGCTCGCTGGAGCTAAACTGACAGCAAGGAACAGCGCTCTTGTGGCCCAGGCATTTGTAACAAGGTTTGGAAGATATGCTGGTTGGGCTCAGAATGTACTCTTCATTAGTGAATTACCTTCTCAAAAGGCTCTATTGTTAGAAAATTTTGCCAATGAAAATGCAAAGAAGAGGAAGCTCAACTACGGAACTCTAGAATCTGATGAAGGAGAATGCCGCTGAAATTTTGATCGCTCATTGTAACCTTACATGCCTATCTCCTGCTAGTGAAACACAAAAATATAATGAACTACAAATTGAAGGTTCTTTCCTAGCAGAAGTCCTAATTTAGGGAGCTGGAAAGAGTTGGAGTTTCTCAGGGTGCAGTTCTGTTAGTCTCAAGAATCGACATCAAGCAGGCAGGTAAGTGTTGATTTGATCATTGTTGCTTTGCTGGGAAACTTTTAGCCATCTTTTAGAGTAAAAACATTCAACGCTTTAAATACTTAAGCTTTTAAAACTTGAAATTTTTCTGTACCAGTGATATTTGAAGCTGGAAGGTAGCTTGCTACTATAAATTTTTGTATTCATGAGTGGAAATCTTTTGCCCTAATTCTTCGAATTTCTTGTCATATTTAATTATTTAGCGTTCCTTTGGTTAATGTGGATGCTTAGCTGGTAAGATGGAGGATTGTTCGTGATAGCAAATTGTGATAGAGATAATTTTATTGGGAGACTCCAAGATGATACATGGGCATTATGGTCACTGTTAGAAGCATCGATATAATCTTTGCATTTGAGCGAAGGTCGGCTTATTATATAATCATTTTATTTTATTTAAGTCTTTATTGTACTCAACATTATGTAATCAAGTCATTTAGTCTTTGTTATATTAGTGGAAATGCCCTTTTAATGTTCTGTAAATAGGTGGTGTTAAATTGGGTCAATTAAATTTAATTTGGATCTGTTTGGGTTTAAATTTTTTTTTTGGATAGATAATTTGGGCTTAATTGGACTCATATATAGGTCAAGTTAGGGTGATGCCAGGGCTTATTTATAAGGGGACGAAAAATTGATGAATCGGATTGCAAAGTGTCCATTAAATCCTTAGATCAAATCAGGTTTGCTTTGTGCGTGAGTTTCTCTCCGAGCCATCATAGACGCTCACATGACACGCTGATTTTACTGTTATCCAACTGCTAAGCACTCTTTTGTGATGACTTGGAATTAAAGAAGATGAAGAGTGATCATTTCGATGATGTTTATATGATTGAAAATTAATTACTTAAATAATAAGCAGCTCTTGGCAGACTTTTAAATAAAGAGGCACAGAAATGAATTGTCCCCTATTGGAAGGGGAGTGAGTTTTTGAGTTATATAAGTAAATAATGTGTATTTTGAAGCAAAATCGTGAGGTTAATGATAGAAAATTTTCCAGTTAAGCGTGCTTGAGTTAGAGTAGTGTTGGGATGAGTGATCTCTTGGGATTTACTTAAGTTACGCAGTTTTCAAAAGCTAAAACAGATAATACTTCTATATTTGAATTACAGGATATTACAATATGGTATCAGAGCCAACCTCCCATAGTACGATGTGATTAAGGATGAACCAAGCAGAAGCTAATGGACCTGTGATGACTCAGGATCAAAGAGGGCAGAGAGTGATCGCTGAGGTAATATTCATATAACTGAATTGATATCACCCAAACAAAAAATGGCTCCTAGCAGGCTTCTATATGGAGAAGTACAGGAATAAATTGTCTCACATCAGAAAAAGAAGAGAGTTTCTAAACTGTATGAGTGGATAGCGTGATTCCAACTAATAGAAGCACTTTTTAGGACAAAGCCATGAGATCAATAATAGAAAATTTTATATTTAAACCTTGAGCTGGAGTAGTAGTAGGATTAGTGTTCTTCTGAAAAGAATTATAGTTGTGCAGTTTCCAAAAGTTATAGCTGACAATACATCTACATTTAAATCACAAAATATTACATCTCCACTGATTCTACAGCTCCAGCAGGACGCTGAGTGCAGGATGCCAATCAACTTGTCGCTCACTCCCCATCTTCTACTTTGATGATTCCAGGCTAGCGGCCATGGATTCAGTGCTTGAATAATGGGGGCTGTGACGGTGTTCTTCAATTGAGTACAGTTGGCATAGGTGGTGTCAGTTCGACACTGACTCTATACGGGAACTAAATTTGATTTTAGTTTTAAAATTTATGTAAAATTTAAAATATTATTATTTTAATATTAGGGTGTGATTGTTTGTAAGGTTAAATTTAAGAAGGTTAAAATTAAATTTGGATAGAGATATTTTTTTATTGAATGTTGTGAATGATGTGAAATAAAGTTAGTTATTATGTTGGGATATGTGAGGGATGTGATATAAAGTTAGTTATTATATTGGGATATGTGAGGGATGTGATATAAGTTTATTATTTTAGTAATATGTGTAAGATGTGAAATAAATTTAATTTTAATATTAAATTTTATGTGTGATGTGATATGCCTGATTAAAATTAAATTAGGTTAATTTTAAACTCCTAACACGGGGCCTAAAATTTATATATAATTTGAATAATAGATTTTTTTTATCCAATTAAAATTAATCTAGCTGCGGTATGATTTTATCATACATTTACGTAACTCGTTTGTATGATTTTTAATTTTCTTGTCGGCACGCCAAGATGGGTAAATGATGCACTTTGGTGATAATTTTATACGAAAATTAAAATCACTCTAACCTCACTTTAACCTCTCTTGTATTTTACTTGGAATTAAAATTGATTCATTTTTTTATTTTAAAAATTAATTCAACTTATAACTAATACTCTAATTGAACTTAACTAAAAATTTAAAAATTTTAAAAGTAATTATATACATATTATTAAAATTTAATTATTTTATATATTTAATATTTAAATTTTAAATATTATATATTAATTATAAAAATTATAATTTTTATTGTATATATGTAATAATTTTTTAATATGAGTTATATGTATAAATTATATTTTTTTATAATTTTTATGTATAATCTATATAATATTTGTTAGTCGGTCTCCAACGAGTATACAATTATGTGTTCTCTAAAAAATTATTAGATTGGGATATTTAAGATGGTCAGGTGTTTATTTGCTAATAGCAGAGAGTCATGCAGATGAGTGGTCTTTGCTTCACGCATAATGCCACAATTACTGATAGTCAAATGGACTATTCGGTCAATTGTTCGTTCGCTCTGACCAAACTGTCCATTTAGCTACTAGTCAAATATTTATCCAAGGGTTGATACATAAGTATTCGTGTGGATAGTAAATATCACATGTAACTATATTTTTTTGAATTGATGCATATCTGATTTTAAGCTATACCTATTTAATACTTATGTAGTAGTTGAACAAACAGTCTGGTTGATCGGCATGGCAGTCCAGTCGATCGATCAGGCAGTCCAATCACCTAACTAGACCATCATGTTTGTCTGAGCATAATAATTTTTCCCAATTTTTTTATTTGGTTGGAGGATAAATTTGAGTAAGAAAAGAAAAAATATTTTATTTTATAGAGTTGATGGGAAATAAATTTATTTTAATAT
Organism: Apostasia shenzhenica; assembly: GCA_002786265.1. NCBI lineage: Eukaryota > Viridiplantae > Streptophyta > Magnoliopsida > Asparagales > Orchidaceae > Apostasia > Apostasia shenzhenica. The sequence goes on from KZ453612.1 coordinate 113,950, forward strand.
TGGGAGATGTGTAGGATGTAAAATAAATTTAATTTTAAAGTTAAAATTTGTGTTGGATGTGAAATAAAGTTAATTTTTAAGATTAAAATTTGTGTTGAATGTAAAATAAAGTTAATTTTTAAGATTGAAATTGATGTTGAATGTAAAATAAAATTACTAAATTTTATAATAAATTAAAAATATTATTATTATATTTTTTTGTTAGCATATGCTCCTTTTAACTAGCCTTTACAAACATGAAGCCCTTCGCCAATCCACATAACCGCGGATTCCACACCTAAACCCAAATCAAAATTGAATCCGACCCTACGTCCGCCATTAATCGTACCACGTGTCGTTCATCCAGAGTGGTCGGACCCCACGCGTCTTCCCTTCTGTTTATCGTGCCCCTTCGGCTGCTCCGCCTTCCCATCCCTCCAAGCTAGGTCGGAACTCTCCCCGTCCGATTGCCCTCTTCTTCTCTCCCTCCTCTCTCTCTCTGTCTCTCTCTCTCTCTCTATCTCTCTCCAAATTTCTCCATTTTTTCTTCCTTCAGTCCTTTGCGCGCCATTGCTGCGTCGCAAGTAGGAAACCTCCTCCCGCTACGGTGAGGCAGTCTGCCAATCTCTGTTTTCTCGATTCAAAATTCCATTTGGTTTATAAAGCTTTTCGGATTCACACTTTTGTTGCTTTGTTTTTGAGCTTCAACATTCTATTATCGTCGCACCCCGTTTTCTTTCAATCTGCTCCAAATTTTATTTCTGATTGGTGGGTAATCTGCAATTTTTATATCTATTCGCCTGAGAAGTGAGGACGACAATGTCGCAGCCAGAACAACAGGCTGCTTCTTCTTCGGGCGAAGCTTCTGAGGAGAGCTGGGTGCCGAAGCTTGATATGGTTTTCGAAAGCGATGAGAAAGCCTATCAGTTCTACTGCTACTACGCCCGACAGATTGGTTTTGGTGTTCGAAAGCATTTGGTGAAGCGTAGGTCGAATGGAACAGTCTACGCTAGAACATTTTGCTGCTACAAGGAAGGATTCTGCAGGACCGTGAAGGAGGGGAAGAAGCCACGCCCGGATGCTAGAACTGGCTGCGGCGCGCATATCAGCGTGAGGCTTTTGGATGACGGCAAGTTTCACGTTAATGAATTTGATCCAGTTCATAACCATGAGCTTGTGAGAATGGTTTCTGATGTTAAATTGGAATCAAATAATGATTCTGGAGGGGCGGGCAAAGTTAGGAAGAGGTATTTGGGTGCGCAGATTACTCGAAGATTGGTTTTCAATAATTATGTGCCTTCAAATGGTGTAGATTCTTCTTTTTTGGGTTCTGAATGTACTGAATTATCTGGGGAAGAGTGGGTGCCGAAAGTTGATATGGAGTTTGAGGATGACGATGAGGCCTATGAATTCTATATTAGTTATGCTGCCAGAGTAGGATTCAGCGTTAGAAAGCATTTGGTGAAGAGAAGAACCTCAGGCCTTGTGTATTCAAGAACATATGTTTGTCATAAAGAGGGCCAAAGCAGAAGGAACAGCGACCAGAAGAAAGATCAACAGCATGTTAGGGGCCCCAAACCATATGATAGAACTGGCTGTCTTGCATCTCTTACCATTAAAATCACGAAAAATGGTCGATATCGTGTTACTGAGTTTGAACCCAAGCATAATCATCCCCTTGTGATACCTTCAAAAGCCCATTTGTTTAGGTGGCGCTGGCGAAGGGGGTTAGTTGGGGCTCAGGCTGAGTTTTTGGATTCGGGTGATGGCCAACTCAACTTTTCTGAATCTTGTGATCAGGGAAACGAGGTAGACGGGATTGACACAAATTCTCGGCTTCTGTTTGCTGGCTACAAGAATTATATACCATCAAAACGTATGAATGACATGCTTCCAGGGGATGTTGGTGCCGTGATGCAGTATGTGCAGGAAAAACAAGCTGCGGATCCGTCCTTCTACTATGCATTGCTGTTGGATAGAAATGACATGTTGACGTGTATCTTTTGGGTTGATGCGAAGTCCATGGTTGACTTTGAGTACTTCGGTGATGTAGTCTGTTTTGATACTACGTACAGATGTAGAGATTATGGTAGGCCATTTGCACCATTTATCGGTGTTAATAATCACAAACAATCTGTAATTTTTGGTGCAGCATTTTTATATGATGAAACTGAAGAATCTTTCAAGTGGTTGTTTGAGACATTCCGCACTGCAATGTCTGGGAAACAACCGGTTGTCGTTCTGACAGATCGTGGCCAAGGCATCAGCAATGCTATAGCTGCTGTCTGGCCAGGTACAATTCATCGTGTTTGTGTTTGGCAGATGTTTAACAATGCCTTGAAGCATCTAAACTTTGTTTTTCAAGGTTCATCAACATTTGCGAAGGATTTCAGCCATTGTATATATGACATTGAGGACGAAGAGGATTTCGTCTCGGAGTGGAAGGTTATGGTAGAAAAATATGATCTTGCCAGTAATTCATGGCTGGCTAAACTATATGAAGACAGAGAGAAGTGGTCTTTGGCATATGGGCGTGAAACATTTTGTGCTGACATAAAAATTTCACTTATAAAGGAGAGTATTAGCTGCAAGCTAAAGCAACATTTGTGTTTACAGCATAAACTCTTGGACTTCTTCAAGCATTATGAAAATTTGTTGGATGAGAAACGTAATGCTGAATTGCAGGCTGATTATCGTGCTGGCCATAGCTCTTCAAAGATGCCAGCTTCGAGGATGTTACGGCAAGCAGCTAACTTATACACACCTTCAGTTTTTAAGATATTCCAAAGTGAATTTGAGTTGTCTATGGACTTGATGGTATACAATTGTGACCATGTTGAGACTACATTGATATACAAAGTTACAACAGAGGACTGCAAAAAGGAGTACATTGTGAGATTTGACACGAGAGAAAATACTGTCATCTGCAGCTGTAGGAAATTTGATTTAATGGGTATTCAATGTCGCCATGTACTAAAAGTACTAGATATCATAAACATTAAGGAGCTCCCTCCACAATATATATTGAAAAGGTGGACAAAGGATGCGAAGAGCGGGAACCTAAGAGGCAATCATGAAATAGAAATTGGTGATGAGAATAAATCTTCACTTGGAAAACGCTGTAGTCGTTTACGTTATATATGTAATATGATTGCTATAAGGGCTGCTGAAACATTGGAGTCTTATGCTTTTGTTCAAACTCAGTCGAATGAACTTATGGATCAAGTATGCCAGATTCTAAAGAGAGCACCGCCTGATAGACCTCAAGCTAATTAGATCAATTCTCAAGGTCTGTCCAAGAGAAGAACATGGTACATATTTTACTGCCTCCTCTGAAAGTTTCTAACGTTTAAATTGTATGTTGGCATCTTAGTTACTATTAATAGAAGCTTTTGCTAATGCTCATCAACTAGTCCTGTTTGCTTCTCACTACTTCGTGCTTCGTAATGTGGTTCATGTTAAAGAAGAGTCGTGATGATTAAGCCTGTGAAGAGCTTTTTTTAATGGCCTGGTGCTATTGCAGCAGATCACTGTGCAATGAGTCATGCTCAATTGAAGTAGCTTGAAGCTTGAAATCATAATCTTGGATTTTGTGTAGTATTTGATTCAAAAGATTATAGAGCTAATTTTTGAGTTTCGAACAAAATTTTCAGCATTATGTGGAGCCACATTATGGAAAATAAGTTGGAACTATGGTGTCAAATAACAACTGAAGGTGGGCTCTAAAGGTGCGCAGCGTCGTTTGTCTTTGCTCCCATTAGTGTCTGATAGGATTTTTCATACAAATTATATGGTCTTAACTTTTTGATATAGGTGATGCAATAGTGTCGATATTGAGTTAAAACAACTTGTATCTACAATCATATATGCTACCTCTCAAGTATGCAGCTGCTTGGTATTGTGCATATTGCAAATATACGTTCAACAGCATAAGTAATCACTAACAAGATCAATTAGTTGGTATTATATCTGTACATTTAGTTATAGTTTGGTATGGCAAAGTTGCGAAAGTCAGTCTTAACTTCTTTTTTGTGTTTCTTGTGATGCTAGAGCTTTATGGTGTTTGATTTAAATTTTCATTTGAACTAGTTTAGAGCTTAAGGTTTAGGGTTTAAGGTTTAGGATTTTAAATAAAACTGAACGGAGAAAACAAAACAATATGGCTGACTTCAATTAGTTTAGGATTGAAGCTGTTGTTTTCTACCGGCAAACAGATTATGAAATGTTGGATTTCTATTTTAGTTATCATGCATTGACATAGATCAAATATCTGCCTCTGAATCTTCCTACAGTCCTAATCCACCATGATAAAGGAAGTTGTCCTATTCCTGCAGAAAGTTAGGTTCTGAGTTTTGATGATTTGAAATTTTGGTGTTGGAGTAATTTTGATGGATTGTGAATTCCCTGTTTCCCATTTTCAAGCGACCAGTAGTTCATATGGAGAAACAAATGATTTACACATAAAACTGTTCTTGATATCAAATTGATTTACACACGCAGAGCATTATGAATGGGTCATAGTGAACGAATGATGAAATGGACAAATATCATAGTTAAAATAAGCATTGGTAGCATTATATTTCCAGATAAATATCAAATTGATAAAAATAAGTGATGCCAGAGCTGTATGTAGGCTTTCAACAGAAACAAAAGCAAGTATCACCAACTTGTTTAAGATGCAACTTACATCTCACAAAGATGGAAATATTTACGGCCTTGGGAATATTTGCGTCGTCAGGATGTGAAAGGCAAAGCTTCTCCATCTCTAATTACTGTTAATGTGAACCATGTAATAGAGCTCTATTAGTGTCAATAGCTTGTGTTAAATACATCTTAAGATGAATTATTTTTGCTTTCCTATTTTGCTGAGAAGCTCTTCACTGAACCATAGCTTGCCAGCTAAGACTGTCTCTTGCTATAGGTGAAGGTTTTGCCTCATTGCAGTTTACAAAATATTTCCCACTTGCATCCTTTGTATTTGGATTTAGTCCTAGGTAGCAAGTCATTGCAGCTATGCGTTATGATCTGAAATATTTAAGTTTTTCGATGACAAAGATGATATAAGTGATGTGAATGGTTAAATTATAGGGAAATTGGGCGTTAACACGTCGGAATGTGCTGTTACTTTCTATCTGGATGGAGATAAGGTATTGCAAATACTAGCAGTCCAATTGTATGTATTGGGTCTCATATCTCCCCCCCAGTTGAAAGTTTAGCTTCTCAGTTGTCTCTCAAAGAATTATTGAATTTCTCATTATTTTGACCATCCACGAGTCCTATAACCCACTTGTAGATGATATTTCTATTTTTAAGTAAATAGAAAACGAACAAAAACCGTAGAGTACTCGTGGTATGGTGTTTATAAATGGTTTTCCCAAAATAGTTGACGTAGCTGCAGAAATAATACAAGTATTTTACTGCAAATAAGAAAATCTAGAAATAAATATGTAAACAACTGATCAATACTGTTGTTATGTCTGTGTGTATTAGTCATGTGTGCAAAGAGTTGGCTGTGTCATGTGTGCAAAGAGTTGGCTGTGACATTCCATCCCTCATCCTGATTAACACAAGGATTATATCAGAATTTATGTTCTAATGTTTTATTTGCTTGTTCATTGTATAACATTCTTGACTGAATTAACTTGAACTACTGTGTGCGCACCTGCAATCATCTAGCTCGTTTGTGTGTAGTATATTTGCTAACTTCAGGTTACTAAATACTGCAAAAAGTTTAAAACTACTATACAAATAATGATTCGGAAGCAGCTTTATTCATTAAGCATTCTCTATTGTTGATGGGAAATAGAATTGTCAAATAGTCTTACAGGAATATACTAGCTCTAAGTTCTAGTGAGTTGTACTGGAGAAGGTCCATCTTGCCTTGGTTTTGTCATTTAATTTTTCCAGATTGCATGATAACCCAGTAGATCTTCTGTGAGCTGAAAATGACACATTAATAATCCTTCCTTTAATTCCTGTTTCTTTTGCTGGCGATTTCATATTGTCCAGACCAATACTATTTAGCAAGAAATGACCTGCAGCTCAGGATTAAAATTTTTTCCTATGCATATCCAAACGAAGATGGAATTTGTGTTGCTTTTTTGCACCTGGATGGTTAGTGGAAAAATGAATATCTATTCCTTTCTAGATAGCTAGAAGGGACAAGCCATTATTCTTTTTTTTTTTTTTTTGAAAAGTAGCATAATCTTAAGATCACACTACTCAAAGTACAAAAGTACAGAAGTCAGTCAACACTCCTCTAAGGATGTTGCAAAAATCAATAACATAGCATAATATGCTAAAAAATTGGCTGTACTATTAACATCGCATTGTACATGTTATATTGCAAAGCTGAAATGAAAGTAAATTTTTTGCTATATTATCAACTACAAGATTGTACTGTGAGTTAGCTATATCACTGTTGTTAGTGTTGTGTCCTTGCATTGTTGCTATCAATAGCAAATAATTTCATTGTAGTATTGAGAGGTGATAATATTTGACTCAACCCAAGAATCCAAAAATCTAGAGTTTTGATTGACCTGATTATTGATTGGGCTGGTTTTGGATAGCTTTTTATTATTGTTTGGTAAACAAAGCACGCTCAAGTTGTGCATAATTAAGTCGTGTTTGGGCAGACTCAACAAATTCACCTACTTTAGGAAAGTTTGTTCTATAATCTGGTCAAAAGTCTAGGTTGACCCAATCCCAAGTCGGGGTAAGGTATGATCTTGGTAGGCAAAAAGTTGAGTTGTAATTTAGCCCTTTTTCGTAGTCAGATGCGAAACCCAACGGGCCGAGCTGTTTTGGCACACTACTAAACAAATAATCTGATACTCAGAACTTTGCATCATGACCTGTCTTTGGTACCTTTCCTATTTTGGAGGCACTAATGCTGCTTACATTTGTATGTTTAAGTTGTTGCTTGTCCATTTGAATGATCGAACAAACGGATTGACTGATTTCGAAGGAAATAAGATCTACCTCATTGACATCAATCTTTGCAGTTGGATTTCTTTTTATGGAGGCTTTCCTTAATCTTCAGATCACTTTCTAATGTGCTTGATAGGGTTATGACTTTAGCCTTAGCGCTAGTCTTGCTGTCTCTTTACCGATTCCACTTTTTGTTGCTGGAGTGAAGATATGCATATAGGAAGGCTTTTGGAAGCTACAGCTTTTTATTTTTTTTTTGAAATTCGGCCGTAGCCTATGCAATAAAACAAAGTATCAAGTACACAAAAAGCAATCCTTTAAGAGGATTGCACAAAAGTCTGGTGGGAGAGACATTGTATGATCCCAACAAACATTCGATACAAAAGAAGTGGACGCAACAAAATTGGCAGCCTCATTGGCTTGCCTATACACATGAGAAATTTTGCAAAAGGGAAAAGCAACCAAAACACGGAGAATGGCATGAATCTCGTCCGAGCTGCTGCTTTGCGGCCATTGGCTGCATCATAATCTCATTGCAAATTTTCTTCTTAGTATATGTCTGTTCAGTTACAAAGCACTCCGATGCTTCAAAATTAAAATGTGGTATGACATTTGATGAACTTTTGGACAAAAATTTTCATTATTATTGCTACATTGGGTATCCTTCAAACTGATAACACATAGCTAATTGCAGCAGTTAATACTATTTCATCATCCATGGAGATCCACAGCACTATATCATGCATCATTTTCATTCTTTTTTTTGGTTGTAGAAAGGTGCCTGTTAATAAATGCCCCAAGAACACAATGAAGTCTATTCTTCGTGAAATTCAATTATTTTTTTTATGGAAAATTTCAATTAATTATTCATGAATTGAATTGTGATAACAGGATTTAAATGCTTACTGGTCATCTAAATTCATAAAAAGCTCATGCTGCAAACTGTTCTGCCCCTTGATTTACTGCCTTGATTGTCATGTGCAGTCATTAGCAACTATGTTCTCATCTCGATGCTCTTCGTATCTCCTCCTTATGCTATTTAACTAATCTCATTTTCTTATGCATATTGATGAATCAGAGAGAATGGGAGAAGAAAATGTCTAACAGTGGCGGTGAGGTCATCGGGTTGATTCCTTCGGTGACCTTTTCGGCTGTCGAAGACCAGCCGAATCCGGAGGCTCCCATGCTTGGTCTCCATGGCCAGCTCCAATAGACCCATCTCAGCAAAATGGTTGAATTCCCATGAATGGAAATGGAGACAAGGGGAACCTCAATATCGACTGGCTAAGCCTGGCAATATTGCTACTAAGATCATTGCATGGCAGACCAAGATTATGTTAAACATCAAGTTGAGTTTGAACAAGATGGCAACAATTGGAATTTCAAAACTTCAATTTGTCAATGTAATCCCAGAAGACACTGTGCGGATGAAACCATCAGTGTTTATACTAAGATCTTGTATCTTTGATATCAAATCTCGTATCGGAAAGATCACGATCTGATTTCAGTATCATTTAAAATAGTTGGAAGTTTAAGTCAAGTTAAGCTCAATCGACGTACAGTTGGTTACCTACCCATAGTTTGTTTAGTGATCTTTTTGCCTATAGGCTTACTGTTGTTCGGGATTTTTTCGAACTGAAATCGATTTGATTTGAAATTGATTCGATACTACATTAGCTTACGCATATATGTCAATAGGTGATTCTTTGTGGGTAGAAATGTCATTGAGGTTGGGCCATCAGGATGTATGTAAATAATTGATGTCTTTAAGATTCGTGCTTTACATGTTTGAAAAAAGCCTCCTTATTGAATAGTATATTTCTATAGTGTAATTAATTTCCCAACTACCCTTAAAAAAATTAAAATTAAGTAAATAAACTCATAATGACCTCTTGGGAAACGAGATCGCATTTTTTGGTCGTTTCCCTACAGTGCAGCCCAAAGTGATGCTCTTCTAATAAACAGTAAATCCGCATTAAAAAAAAGTCATTAATTATTAGCATTAATATTATAATTTTTTAAAAGAAAACTAAAATTATAATTTGGATAATATTAAATTCTTAAATTATGACATTAAAGTCAATTAGGATCCGGGTCGGGCCCAGAATTCCCAACCCGACCCGGAACCGGCAGCCAGCACGCTCCAGCATCACACCCACATCTAAGAACTAAGAAGAGGCAAGAGAAGAAAATCTCAAATCAGACGCTGATAGTCGGCGGAGCGGCGGCGGAGTGATCGCCGGCACCGCCGGGACTGACGCCGGCGACGGAAGCGGCGGAGCGGTTGTTCTTGTGATTGTGCATCCAGACCTTAAGAACATGGCGCTTCACCCCGACCTCGATGCAGAACTCCTCGAGCGCCTCGTCGTCGTGCTTCTGAATCCTCCATCCGAGCTTGTCCGCGAACTCCCGCATCTTCTCCTTCTGCTCCGCCGTGAACTTCGTCCGGCATCTCTTCCGCGTCATCGGCGCCCCCTCCTCCCTCCTCGGCGGCGTCTCCGATCCCCCTCTTCCAACCTCCAGCAGCGGCGGCGGCGGCGGCGGCGGCGGAGGGATTTGGTGGAACGGGAGCGGAGGGGGGCAGAAGGCCACCGGCACCGGCGTCGGTACGGTGGGCTTGCGGTCGTAGAGCACGAGCTGCCCACGGCTGGCGGAGTCCTCCCGACGGTGGAAATTCCGGTGGCAGCCGCAAGCCGCGCACTTGAGCGCCTCCTCCTTGCCGGCCATGAACTCGCCGCAGCCGTCGTACGCCTGCCCACCCATTGCAGCGGCGTGGTTCCTAAGGCACTCGCGGTACCCCCTGCTGCCGCTCTTCTCCAGCGCCGGCGACTCCGCGTAGGGAACTAAGCTTAGATTCATCCGTCTTTCTCCTTCCTCCCTTCTCCCTGTGATGAGGACAAGAAATTAAGCCTTTATAAATGATGCAGAGTTGTTCAAAATTACAAAATCACGCTCTCTTTTTTTTAATATTTCCTTCTGCAGGGCGTGACATGAATTTAATACAGAGCTGTCAAGCGCCAATTATGTTTAATTCTATTAAACCTAATTTGAGTCGAATTTGATCGGACCCAAAATGAAAACCCGAATAAGATCTAAAACTTCTTTGACTCATTTTTCGTTAAATTTTTAGTTACCCATTGTCCTGAAAGTTAAAATCTATTAGATCATAATTCAAGAATAAATTTATATCGATAAATTTATTTATTTTGTAATGTAGAGTTTAACATAGATATGTTTTTTAAACAATTTGATTGTTTGAGTTCTATAATAATCTAGTAGAAAGAAAATCAAGTGCAATATAATGTTGTTATGCATTGATTTGCTCATTAATCATTTTAAAAATTATTAGTAAATTAATAATTTTTTTATAGTTTATAAAATTCACATTCCTATTTCTTAAATCAAAATTAAGTCATCTGAAAATGTGCGTGCGTGTATATATAATATTTGTCACAAAATTTATCTATAGCAAAGGCTGACACACACAGCAGTTTTTCAACTGCAATTTCACATACAATAGAGTCGTATATTTTGCTCGAAACTCGCTTGAGTCTAGCTCGACTTAAATTTCTCATAACTCGAAGTTGGCTCACTCGAAATGGAGTTGACACAACTCAATATTTATAAATCCAAAATTTTTAAATAACATACATCAATTTTATTAGAGGTAATTAATATATATTTAAGGCTTATATAAAATATTTTAAAGAAAATTAAGCTATATATGTTAATGTACAAATTTAAGTGTCAATATAATTATTTATTGTAAAAATTTTAATATTAAAATACATTTTTGCCTACTACACGACATCAATGACTTAGCTCAAGCAAACTCGAAACTTAACTCAAATTCAAATAATTGTAAATAGATATAAATTGAAAAAACTTAAATTTAAAATAAAATTAATTCACTCAAACTTAGCTTCTTTACTGCCCTACATACAAGCATTTAATATGCCATAAATGTGCATAAAACCGCAACCGGCCCATTTGTTTAACTAATAAATCATATCAATTTTAACATTTTATTTATCTGTCTTTCAAAGTAGTACTTTAGTGAAAACAATCATTTTTTATTTTAAAATTAGCAAAAATAAATAAAATAAATGATGAAAGTGTGGAGCTTATATCTTTTGTAATATGATACTTGAAAATTATGATTAAAAAAGTATATAATTTTATGTGAGAATTGTAATATATCAAGAAGATCGCCCTGTCCATTCTAAGGACTGGACGGTCTGATTAGCCTGGGAATACTATGCTTGTTTCGCCTAGAATTGAATGCCCGAAGATAGGGGTGTGCAAACTATGGTTTAAATCGAAAAACCGAACCGAACCGTTTAAATTTAACGGTTTGGTTTGGTTTAGAATCCAGCGGTTTGGTGATGGTTTGATATTTTGAATATTTTGGTTAATTGGTTTGGATTCGGTTTCACATGTTTGGAAACCAAACCGACCGAATTAACCGAATAACCCACGTATTTATATTGGGTCGGTTCAGTTGGCAATTTGCCGATTTGGGTTCGCTCATAGATGAGTTCGCGAGAAAGAAGGCTGATTTGACCGACCGAGAAGTTTCAGATTATTTAGGGTTGCGTGGCTTGCGCGGCTTGCGCTGTAGATCAAAGGGTTGCAGACCAAAAATATGGTTTTAACCAAACCAAACCAAACCGAACCGATATTTATTTGGTTGGTTTGGTTTGGTTTATAATATAATTTGGTTGGTTTGGTTTCATTAAATTTAAAACCGAATCCAATCTTTTTTTTTGTTTGGTCACCAAACCAACCACTCAAACCGAATGCACACCCCTACCCGAAGATGTCGCCTCATGCGGGTGGTCCGTCAAAATCAATTCAACATGAATTACATCTGAATTTGTCATGATGTTTTCCTATAAATATCTTATACATGTTCAACCCTAATTTATTTAAGGGATAATTACCTACATGCCACATAATTTGATTTTATTTATGTCTTACCCATCCATTCTTAGTTAATTATGCTATGCACACTCAAAACATTACAAAATCTTACATTCACATATTTGAGTTAAAACTTAATCAAAATCTATTTGAAAAAAAATAATCTATTAGTAAATCATTAAAATTATATTTTTACTCTTAACGGTACATATTTTTTTCTTCCTCAATATTACACTAAAGCGCTGATTTGTCCTAAAATCAATTCATGTCGCGGATGTCTCATTCTTTTGCCGCCACCTAAACATTAAAGTTTTAGGATTTTCACTCAAAATATATTTAAATATCCTTAAAATAATATGATAAACGTCTCAGAACTATAGTTAAGTTATTAAACAATTATGATTACTCATTATAATAAAAATAAATTAAAATATGTGTATGTAAGATTTTATAATATTTTGAGTATGCATAGCGTAATTAACTAAAAATGGATGGGTAAGACATAAATAAAACTAAATTGTATGGCATGTAGGTAATTATCCTTTTATTTAATTATTGTGAGTTATTCTAAGATTTGAGCAGTGAGATTGTTAGATCATTGTATTTTCTTTAGAGATATTTAAGAAAATAGTATAATTTCTCGTGTACAACTATAATTTTTTCTCAAATTTACTATTTTTCACTTAAAATTAGTGTTCTCTTATTTCTTTTAATTCTTTCTTCTGTGATTTGCATTAGATTTCTCTGTGTAGCTTGCGATTTCAATCGGTTTTCCGCTGCAATTATATGGGAATTATCCTTGGTCTGTTTGTCGAGTTACAATTCTATTCCCAACAACTAACACGATATTAATTAGAGTGCACATGTCAACTGAAAATATCTTAATATAATCTTCTGATTTTCTTGATCTAATATTCTATTAACAATTTATTAAAAAAAATAGATCGAAATTCTTTTTATTATGAGATAAATGATACCTTGTGATATGTATAGTCATACAATCTTTAAGCCAAATTGACACTATCATATTTGAATATGATAGTTCGATCCAAGCATGCGCCGATGCGATGCCATCAAGGTTGCTTAGATGAATGTTTTTCAAGCAGGAGTAGATTTTATTTGATCAAAACAATTATCATTGTGGTGTTCTCGTAGTCCAGTCGAGAAAAACTTGCTTGAAAATCAGTGATTGTAAATTCAAACCGTACTGTTATCATAATTTTTAAGTAAGACGAGAAATAATGCCAATGGCTAAAATAAAAAAGAACAATACAGGCATCATCAAAATTCTCATTTCTCATTCCTTAATATTTCTACTAAAATTATTAATTAATATTAATAGTATAAAAATTTATTTTGCATTTTCCTATGTACCAATTTATAGACATATGAAATCTCAACAAAGATATATACATTTATTCAATTATTGAAAAGATAAATATTCATTAATCAAATCAGTGAGAGAATCACAATCCTATATGATTCAAAGATGACAAATTCTCATGCATTCCTCAATATTTTTATTGAAGATATTTATTAAATTGTTTTCTTATATGACTTAAATGGAAGTTTGTAATCCATGTCTCAATAGTTTTATTGAAAATATTTAATAATAATAATAATAATAATAAATTATATTTTATTGCATAGTCTCATTTTTCTAGGATCATGAAACCTCAAAATAAATGCATGCTTAGTATTCCTATATGATCATTGAAAATTAAAAATATTATTAACAAAAATAGTGCAAATCATGCATTGATGTTATGGGGCATAATTTAGTAATCCAATATCAAATAATTACTTATCGCAACCACTCATTTATGTTATCCTCATTTTCACCTTCTTGTTCATCTTTTTTTAAAAAAAAATGAAAGGTAACAATACTTTATTAATCACTCTAAAAAATAATTAAAATTATTTCTAGCAGAACTACGAATTAAAGTAAGTAATTATTCGGCTAAGATTTTATATCTTTGATCGCTAGGATATGATAAGCAATTAAACATACGTGCTATTGTATTCCCATCTCTTTAATTTGTCATGTGAAACATAATATGCATTTTCTGTCTTTGGGATATTCCTCATAGCTTCTATACATAAATCATTAGAAGAAAAAAAATTTGATTACACCTTTAAGATCTTCCTCTTACTTGATATCTTCGACATTGAGTTCTTTGGAGAAGATGACGGGTATCTTAGCTCGAAAACTCTCAATATTATTTGGTTTGATACAGCCTTTGCTTTTAGATGCATGGGGCGCAAATGGTTAGCTCTTTTCGTTCTTCACAGTGAGACCGATTTTGATGCCATTACAGATTCACATTCCTTTTCTCGTGCTACTACTGCATTGAAATTTATGTTAATAAAATACTTGGTAGAAAATGCTATGATATATATCCTTATTCATTTTATATAAATGATACAAATAATTACGTACATAATACTTCATATTACTATAATTACGTGTATCACACCATTTTTAAAAAATTACACTGCAACTTTAGAAAATGTGTGTGGGTTGTAAGAAAAGTGTGTGGAGTGTAAATTTTAGGTGTGTTGCGTGTAATTTTTAAAAAGAAATATTTGATATATAAATATGATGGTATGAAGTGTTATATATGTAAATGTCCCTAAATGATAATGTGTTTGAAATTTACCTTATTATATATAATCACTAATGTTAAACTTTGGATTCTTTAAAAATTTGAAATAAATCTAATTATAAGTTTAGATATTATTTATATGGCATAGTTTTAAAGTTTTTGCAAAAATGATTGGTTTTATTAGTTTAATTTTAGTTTCAATTAAGATGGGTCGAAATTCAATGATTTTTTTAAGTAACAATTTTCAAATTTTTATGACATTCTTTTTAAAATTTTTATTTTTTAATAAAAATTTTAAAACTATGACGTAATTATTTAATATTACTGAAATTAAAATTATCTAAAGTATTAAAATTGATACTTTTTTTTATCTCCATTTTAATTAGCTCTATTGGTCACGAAACATCACGTGATGCTCCTGACGTGGCATGCGAAAGGTCCTGCGGCGGGCGGCCCCACCACGTGCTTCCGTTGATTAACGATTTACCGACGGCAAAATGCTGACGTGTCCGTACCATCGGTGGACTCGTGAAGGGGAACTCGTCCCAATACTCGGCTCGGATGAGCCAGCGCCGAACGGTGGCCCTTGGATGAATTGGTCGGACGGCAGATCGTGGCACATTGCAGTGTACGGGATCCGGAGGAACGGCCCCACAATGCCACGTCACACGATCTTCCGGCTATCCGTTTGTGTCCCCGCTGACAGAGTTGTTGGGGTCCTGTGGCAATTTCCACCTTAACATGCATGCCCTGTGAATCAATTAATTTATTTTTAAAATTCAAACTTAAAATATTTAAACGTCTTTTTTTAAAAAAACTAATATCTACATATCATTTATGTTTCTCTATACATCATATTCAAATTTTTAAAAATAGAAAATGCAAGCAATAAAGTTTTAGATATAAATTTTAGGGTAAATTACACAAGTTCCGTGAGGTTAGAATGACACTGCGAATAAGTCTCACATTTTGAAAAGCCTAGTTTTAGGTCCCGAGTTTGTATTTGCGCTGTCATTTGGTCTCTTAGTTTAAATATCGCTTTTTTAGATAGTCCAATTAGACAGTAACGGTTAAATTTGATTGTTAGTTATATTTATATGGACCAAAATGCTCTTATAACTTTCTCAAAATCGTTTAAAATAACATAGAGAATGAGTAAAAAAATCTAAGAATACAATAGTAAAAAATCAGCAAATTTTAGACGTGGGACCAAACAGCAGCACAAACACAAACTCGGAGACCCAAATCTAAGCTTTTCAAAATGTGAGACTATTTGCAGTATCATTCTAACCTCAGGGGCTCCTGTGCAATTTACCTTAAATTTTATCTCGATTTTTTCAATTAAAAAAACTTACATAATTATTAATGAAAAGTCCTACAGCACAACCCAACAAACTCATTATTATTGAAAAAGCAAAATACAATTTAAATTTAACTCAAATAAAATAATATTTTTTAATATTAAATTTTTTGGTGATATACGGACTATATGTGTAACATTAATTTTCTATAAAAAAATTAATTTTGTACTGTTTTTCATTTATTAACCCAAGAGATAGCCCAAGTTTTCACTTTGGTCTTTTTAAGGCTAACAAATTAGATAGGAGTAGTAGATAGAGTAAAATCCGAGATTTAGTCTTATATTATTTAAATTTTATTACTCATAAATTATTATTTATATTTTTCACTATTATTATATTAAAATATGAAAATAAAAAAATTAATTTAACTTTATCTCCTCTTATTATAATTATGATTACATTCAGATAAGTTTTTAAAATAGTAATTTTATAATTTTTTATAATTAATCAAATAATTAGTTTCTGTAAATAATATCACAAAGCCTTATAATAATATTAAATTAAATATTTTATTCTTAATCTAAATAATAAAATGGATCTTATTTCGTTGTTAATATGAATTTTTAGTGGAAGATAATTTTTTTATGCATGAAATGTGGACATTTATTTTTGAATTTAATATTGATGATATTTTACACCTATATCTCATTTCTAATAAAACTTTCCTTAATTAAAATGCATTCGGGTGTTTCTAGAGTGGAGTTGTACTGATGTAAATATCTTGCCATTAAATCTTTAATACTATTACCGAAAATTTGGCTCTACTCACAAAGTTAGCAAGCATCACAGACGTCAAAATCTAATTTAAAGAAAGGACACTAGACTTAAATGTTATTGCTTTGCGAGAAGGTGATAAAAATAGAAAGAAGACGAATAATCTGCAAGATATTGATGCATTTGTGGTTTCTATATCTAGAGAGTGATCATTAATAAATGTGGGCGGTAAAAATTACTTCACTCTGGGAATCATGTTTATTTTCGATGACTTCCTTTTACAGTTATACAATCAAGTTCTGTAGTAATACGAGCAACTCTTCAAAGAAGATGCAGAGTAGGAAGTTGAATTATAGGAGGTCAATGGTCAACTAACATCTAAAAAATAATAAATTAAACTTTAGCACTTGTTTGTTTGAAAGAGTTTTTTAATTAGAGATATTGAACATAAAATATATTTTATTTGTAATATCAAAATATATGTGATAATATAGTAATATTTTATCAAATCTAAAATAAATATTAAAATTTTTTTGAACCAGAGCACAAACTGCTCTTGTGCTTAGTGGATTTATTCATTATTTTTTAAAAATTAAGTGGATGATGTGTTCATATAACTCAAAAAGAAAAAAAAAACATCAAATATAATTCAACTTCAAATCTTTTATGACAACCGATCGAAAGAGGCACTTCTTTTTTCTGCAGACTGCACTCTACAATAAACGAGAAAGAAAATTTATTATTTTATCGACAGATCTATATACATATATGATTCTGAAAAATGAATCTGACGTGATGACATGATGAGTAGTTAGTTGTGCAGCTTCATAAATAGGGTCGGAAATTTATGCGATGCACTTTTAATTAGCTGGCTTTTTTATTAAGCTTAGAATGCCAGATCCACAGTTAATTTAGTGCTATATTTAAATTCAATCCATAAAATAAATATTTAATAAATATTATAAATTTTACATTAAATTTATAAAAATTATAAAATTTGTGAAAAGTTTTATTTTAAAATTACATTAATTTTATAAATTATGTTTGTATTATCACAGTGTTATTGAGTCATTGATTTCAACTAACAGTGACTTAAAAATTAGCAAAAATTAAAATATTCGATCTTATTTAATGTAAATTTACTTGAAATTTTCAATCAAATATGCCTACAAAGATTTATTATAGTATGTAAAATATAATTGATAATTAATTTTTTTATAAATTTATAAATTTTAGAATTAGACATGAATTTGCAATATTTGTTTGATATATTTTCTTAAAAATAAAAAAAGGCTATATGTAGGGCTCGTTTGATTTTAAGTCAATTTTTTTACTCAACATAAATTTCAATTATAAAAATCAATTTTAATTCACTTTCAACACAAATATGAATATTAGAATTGAAAATATTTCACATTTTACATACTTTCTAGTATTAAAATAAATTTCTCTTCTATTAAATTTAAAAAATATTTTTTTTTCTTACCTAAAAAAAAACTCGAACTAAATGAGACCGTAATCCGACCCTTTAGGCTAACATTCGTCACATCCGCCCAAATTATCATTCGACGTGAGTTTACTTTTTATTTAATTAAAATTACAATTCAAAACTAAAAATTATATTGAGTATGAGACCATGGTTTTAAATTTTGTTGAAACTAATTAATTTTTTATTTCAAATTACGTTAGAACCGATTCGATACTCACTGTTTTCTAAAAAGAAAAATTGTAACATTCCGAAAATATAGATTTTGATGTGTATTATAAATTAAAATTTTATGTACAAATTTGGGTGATAAATGATATTTACGGTATTTTGGTATAGAAAATATAGAAGAAATTTTGGGTGATACCTTTGATTTATTTGATCTCCAAAGATGACCAAGAAAGATTGATAAAAGAAATATTAGATATAAAAGTAATTTTTATAAGATCTAGTATTTATTTGAAAATATTAAAAGAAATATTAGGAAATTATTTTCATGATTTAAATTTGAATTTATTTAATATCTCATAATTTATTTGGATATCTATTGATTTAAAATTCTCATGAGGATATTTATTAAAATTGGAGATAATTAAGGGATATGGTTATAGGTTAAAGGATAATTTGTTATTATTATTTAAAATTTGAATTTATGAGATTTAATTATCCTTTAATTTTAGCCTCAGAAGAAATACCAGATTTACCCTTAGATTGAGTTATTAGAGAAAATAATATTTCTCTTCTCTCACATATCGATTCATCTCTCTCCCGATTCTGCCAGCCCTAGCCCCCTCTTTGGCCGAAAATGAGAGAGAAAAAAAGAAAAAAGAGAGGAGAGGGAGAGAAGGGAGAAGTGAGAATTAGAGATCCGAGGCATCACAATATTTCTTCATCGAATCAGCAACTATGCAAGAAGGATTTCAAAAATTCGGATGAAAAGGCGAGAAGAATAGGAGGAAAAAAAAAACATATTTTCTTGAGGTAAGAGATTTCTCTAACTATTAGGGTTTAAATTAATCAAAGATAAAAATTCGCATAATTTGATTTATAATAATTTATCAAGTATTGAATAAATTTAATATTTAATTATTTATAAAATTTTATTTTATTGCATTGCTGATATTTTTTTCATGTTTATGGCTGTAAATTTCGTTTATGGGCTCAAAATATCTTATTAGAGAAATTTGTTTACGCACGATTTTATATTGCTGGAATTTTTCTATTTCGGATCTGAGCTTTATAGTACTAGTTTGGGGTACCAAATAATCTCAAATTTTGATGAAAATTAATGATGAGTTAGATCATGAAGTTATCTACAACTTTTGTGAAGGAAATTTTGATTAATTCTGAATATAAAGTATGATTTCGGTGTCATTAGTAAAATTTGATAGAAATTCAAATTTTCTGACCGAGTTTAGTTCATAGGAGATTTGGTGTAGCAAATGAATTCGAATTGATATGAAAATTTATATGAAGATAGTGGACACATTATACTACAACTTTTATATAGAAATTTTTCTTTAAAAAGTTAATTTTGGATGAGATTTTGCTAGAGAAATTTGACATAAAAATCTTTTTTGAAAGAGTTTATTATCACATGTAAATTAAATGGAGATTTCTTAATTTAAATGATTACTATTAAATGTTAATTTGGAGATTATTAGATTATTTGATTATTTATCATATTTATATAGTACTTTTATTAATTAGCCTAGAGATATATATTTTATTATTAGAAGTCCAAACAATTGAGTTACTTTGGCAGAGGTACTAGTTATTATATTTAGAAGAATTGGACTTATAAAATTGATTTCAAATGCTATGAGATATTGAGGATTGATGATTTAATTAATTTTTAATAATTTAGAATTTAAAACTTAAGCTAAATAGATTTATTGATAGATGATTTGATTCGAATAATGACAATATTTTTATAATCATAGATAAAAATGTGAAGTTTGGAATTGATCATGATTCAAATTGATTCACATTAATATTAGGCTCAAATGTGAATTATAGTTATATTATTAGCTTTAATCATACTCTCATTAAACTTTGATTGAGTTCTCACAAATTGTATGTGAAGATTTAATGATCTTTATTAATTTAGATTGAAATATTTTTGAAGATATTTTTATTATTTTTATTGGTGATTACTTGATTATTATAGAAATTTGATCCAAATAGGAGAGATAACTTAAAATTAAATTATTGATATTATGATGTACAAGGTGAATTATGAAAGTTGGATAATATATAATGCATGTAAATTATTATGAATTAATTGCTGACTTTATTTGTTTATTCAATAATGAGATAAATATGTTATACAATGATATGCTTCTT
The DNA here is from genome assembly GCA_002786265.1 of Apostasia shenzhenica. NCBI lineage: Eukaryota > Viridiplantae > Streptophyta > Magnoliopsida > Asparagales > Orchidaceae > Apostasia > Apostasia shenzhenica. Next base: position 134,295 of record KZ453612.1, read on the forward strand.
TTCCTCAACTGTGACACTTACGGGAGGACAAGTGTACGAATTTATAATCACATTCGATTTGAATATATTGACTTACAACTGTGACACCTACGGGAGGACAAGTGTACGGACTTGTCGTCACATTCGATGGGAATATATTGATTTGTGTTTGTGACACCTATGGGAGGGCAAGTGTACGGACTTATCATCATATTCGATGTGAATATATTGACTTGTGTTTGTGATACCTACGGGAGGGCAAGTGTATGGACTTGTTGTCATATTCGATGTGAATATGTTGACTTATGTTTGTGACACCTACGGGAGTTCAAGTTCGTAGACTTATCGTCACATTCAAAGATATAATATGATATTTGGGCAAGTGTATGAGCTTGCTATATGACTAAATTTATAATCAAGATTTTAAAGGCGACAGGATTAAAAGTTAAATGTGATTTCTGTGGGATTGCACACCTGCCTTAGCTCGAGTATATGATATTTGGAATGACAGTGTCCATTGGCAGTTTTCGACTGTCATCGGGGGTGACGATCCCCAAAGCAGATACGTGTCTGCTATGGATACGTGTCCACTAGAGGTCCTCACATGATATTTAGAGCGACAACGTCCATTGGATATGCCAACGGAGAGCTATTTATGGGAGATGACGATCCCCAAAGATGTAAAAGGCACTGAGGCGTAGTACGAGAAATCACAGGCCCAAAAGAGTAAAATAAAATTAATTAAAAAAGAACTTGCTCGTTAATCATATTTTTATATTTATTCTGTTATTATTTTATATTATAATAATTATTAGGCGAATCATATTACACTTGTTTATATTTAGTATTCATAATGTGTTAAGTTATTATCTATCTTGCATTTATATTGTTCAATTGTTCATAAGAAACTCATAATATACATGTTTATTTATTTGATAGTACTCATGTTATGAATTTTTATTTAATATTTTCTATTTTACAATTTAAGTATGCATAATTATCATAATCATTGCTATCATGTTATTTGTTCATTTGATATTAGTTCATGAATGTTGTTGTGTATGCATATAATAATTCTCTTAAATCTCAAAATAATAAATTTATGATCACGAAATCTTATTAAATATTTTACGTGGCTCATAGCTAATTAATATTTCCTACTGAGTTCTTTGGTGGACTGACGTCATTTTCGACAATATTTTTACAGGTTTAGCACAAGCATAAGAGGCATAGGTGAGAGACAATTGAAGATTATTTTAGATTATCTGTGTTCAGAATTTTATATTTATTTATGATGTAATGTAGTAATTATATATTGAGAACAGATTTTTATTAAGATATAGTGGAATTATTTGAGGAAAAAAAAGGATAACGATCGAGGTAAAAGCCGAGGTCGTTACAAAAAATGTCGAAACTATTAAAACCAAGAAAACTATTAAAATTGTCGAAACTGTAGAAACTGATATTTTTAATTTACAAATATATTTTAAAATCTTGATTAGGCTATGGCAAGAAGAATAAATATAAATGTATATATCAATGAAAACGTAAATTTAAGATTTTTTTGTTGATTAAACCTGAAATTTAAAGAAGTCAACGGGGTCTTCAATAGTAATTTGTGTGATTATGGTGCTTTGTAGCGTATATTAGAACCAAGGAAATTTTTTTGATAATAATTAGAACCAAGAATTGGCAAATAAATAAAGATTTATATTTTTTTTATTTTTGTTTCTATCACAGGAAAAAGAAAAAGAAAAAGTGTAAAAAGAAAAAAGAAATTGTGAATAAACAATATGATTGTATTGATTTAAATTAATAAAAAGTTAAGAGAACGACCTATGTGAATTTCGGAATAGAGACAAAAAGATGGACCCAATTGTGGGGTCCTAACTGTAATTTATAATGAATTAGCATGTAAAATTAGGGAAATTTAATAGTACCAAAAAGAATAAAAATATTAAATGAAATATTCTTTAGCATTTTTTTATAAAGATTAGCCTCCGTGTTGATAAAAATAATTTTTTAAAAAAAGAAAAGAGATTAGCTTTGGAGGCTATGTGCAATTTTATATTTTTATATTTTAGGATAAATAACAAATAGTTTCATCTATTTTGTGTGTTTGTGTGTTTGGGTCCTTTTAGCTTTCAAATTAACCAAATTAGCCATGTGATTCGAGAAATAATGCAACTAAGTCTCTCGATCATTAAATCCGTAAGCAAATGATGACATTTTTGCCGTCCCCATTTTCTTTCTTCTTCTGCTCTACCTCTTATTCTTTTTTCCTAAAATTTTACTTTAGTCTATGTAGTAGTTAAAAATGATAAAAATATATCAGATGCAACAAGTCTTGAAATATTTTTAAGAACTGAGTAAAAATTTTGATGGAAAGATATTCTCTCTTCCAACACTACCCAATTATTAGTAGCAAAAGATGAAATAAAATCTATCGCTCTATTAGCATACCTATAAATATGTGAGATTTTATAGGCCCTGAAACACAAAGAGATTACAAATATTCAAAAAGTTCTGCTGAGTAGCGCCTCTTCTAGTCGTTTGCAGAATATTAGCAATCACTGTGAACAAATCCCCCTCCAGTTGTATGCTCTATGCTATAACATGTCATTCTCTATTAAGTTCACCGCCTCTCATATGTTTCTTATTTAGGCAGTTTAAGCCACTTTATTGAGTAATTTGATGTTAACGGTTACAAAGAGATTGATTAATAAAGAACTGCAAGGACATGAGCTACTATGTGGTCTCTCGAGTTCCTCAGCAACACCTAAAATCTCATATGCTTATAAAAAAAATCCTTCAACCCACTAGAGGGTGAGCTATAATTAGGGCTATGTGTGGCTGAAAGAGGGTCACTCTAGGTATATTGCTATCTTAGCATCATTGTCCATTGCATCGCCATCTTTGGCATCGTTATCTGGGGACGATGCTAAGCACAAATAAAGAGAGAAGACAGATAGTAGAAAAATACAGAAATAACGTAAATATCATTCATATAAATTTAATGGATAAAAGATTAATTGTATACTTTTTCAAATTAGTGGAATTTATTATATTGATTTGGAAATTAATGGGTTCGAGATTTGGGCCAAACTAAGAACTCTTTGCTTTTATTTTCAAAAAATTATTGCCTCATTATTATGTCAGCTCCTTCGTTAGGTGCCCAATAGGCAATAAGAGCGCACTGTATTATTAACACAACGGTAGAAAACTACTGTTTTGTATCATTTTTTTCACATTAATTTTTCATTTTTTTGCAATATTTTTAGTATATAATATTTCTTACTTGATTATATATATATATATATATATATATATATAATAAAAAAATTCATACAAAATAAAAATATCTATTAAATATGTATTATGTTTTACTTTATACAATATTTTTCTACTTTGTGCGGATAATGTTTTATTTTGTATCCACTTTCTTTTTTGTATATGTATATAAAAAGCAAGAAATATTATGCAATAAAATTTTTATAAAAGATGAAAAAATAATACAAAATAATAAGAAAATAACACAAAATAATATTTCTTTATTGTTGTGCGCATTATACAGTGCACATGACTCGCATGCTTGCCTGACTCATTTCTATTGAGTGCTCGAAATTATAATTTTTCTCTGACCAATGTTTTTAAATTTTTTTATTATATGCTGTTTGCACAAATTAAATATTATATTTAATTTCTTTAATCACAATATCTGGACTGGAATCATTCAATTGGAATAAGCCAACCAATTCAATGTCTCTCATCAATAATAATAATAATAATAATAATAATAATAATAATAATAATAATAATCAAATGATTCCACGAAGATAAGATTTATATTATGATTGACGTGACTACACATGGCAAAGTTGAATTAACGGCAATTAACATCATCTTATAAACTTTATATTATTATTATTCCTCAATAATACTACAACAAAAATTCCTCTGAAGCTAAAATTTTATGATTTATATATTTAAACTATTTAAATTATATATTTTTTAATTTATTTTCAATTAAAATTATTTCAACTTTCTTACAAATATGTTTAACTTTTATTCTGTCTTTTTGTGTGTATTTAGAAACTTTAACGAATTCAATCTGATCTAAAAATTGATTCGATCTCAAATCGATCAAAATAATGAATAAAAAGAATTCAATCTGATTCCAATTCGAGCTAAGTCTGGCTCATTTGTTGTCGATTTAAACTTGATTCAAGTCAAAGCTGATCCGACTTTATATTAATTTTTAGTCAAATCTTTATGCATAAATATATTTGTTCATCATCAGTTTAAACTATAGCCACTCGTCTTGATTCAATATTTAAAAATAAAAATAAAGAAAATAAATTTATAATAAATATTATTTTGATTAAAGTTATGGAGGAAATTCTAATAAGGCTTTCCTTTAGATTATTGCGAAAAAAATTAACATACTAAATTCAGTTACATGTACAAATATATATAAATAATATTTTTTATTTTTTAAATGATTCGATTTCGAGCTGTCTGGATCCGACTATATGCCAGCTCATGATTAAATTGATAAAAATCTCGAGCCATAAAAATGGCTTGTTCACTAGTTCATTTGAATCGAACCAAACTCAATTCAATCCAAAATTTGATTTGATTTTTGAACAATATTTAATGCTCGAACTAAATTAACAGTTTTATGTATAGCCATTTTAAAAATAAGTGAAATTTTTTTATTATATAATATATAAAATATATTATTTTATTTTATTCTATTTCGATCTTACTAATATTATCAGCATCAGCCTATCTTTTTAAATCATTTATTTTATTTTTGATAATTTGATGACAAAATGTCACTTTCGTGAGACACTTTTTTGTAAGTTGATTAAATTTATATTCTGTATATTTGTATTATTTCTTAAATAATAAAAAAAAATGAGAACTTTAGATTTAATTAATATTAATGCCTGCTGGGCCCACAACCAGCTGGTTTGAGGCTTGCGGTGCTGGGCCCGGCCCAATTGATCTCCTCCGACTTCCTCTTTCGGCTTTCGGCACGGTCGCTGTTTACAGACGTGCACGGTCAGCGTTTGGAATGTACTGAGTCGTAGCTATCAAGTTTCAACTTGGATATTAGAGTAAATTGCATCAAGGCACCTGAGGTCCGGAAGCTATTGCAAATTGATCCCAACTTATAAAATATTTTAATTTTAGTCCCTATTTTGGTCCCAATGATCACAAAAGTGCCACAGTTTTAGTTACTATAATTTTTTTCATTGACGTTCCATAATAAAAAAATATAAAATTTGATTATTTTTTTAATTAATTTAAATATTTTCAAAAAATGTTACATCTCTCTATCACCTTCTATTTGATCATTTTAAAAATTTAAAATAAAAATATTAATATTAATATTTTAAAATTATATTTTAAAAATTAAAAAAGTAATGATTAGAAATAATCTTATGTCATAGTAAAACTTAATTGTTATATTTTTAATTAAGATCAATTAATAGTACTTTGATAATCTCAGGACTAAAATAAAAAAATTTAAAAAATTAAAACTAATTTTCAATAACTTCTGAACTCAGAAGCCCACATGCAAGTTGTCCTTTTGTTTAACTTTCTATTGTGATTAAGCACCCAATTTTATTTTGAGTAAATTACATTTGAGCCTCTGGGTTTAGAATATAATAACACTCATATTTATCTTTTTAAAATTATCATCTAGGTCCTGATTCTTAAAATTTTAATGTCTGAGTCCTATTCTGAATTTTTTATTATAAATAATTTAAAATTATAATTATACTATCTCCTTCTCTCTCATCCCGGGGATCCCTTGCTCCCACCACCATCTGCGACTTCTCGCCAACGTAAAGAGAAGGAAAGAGCGGGATGTGAGAGAGAGATAAATTGGCGGGCATGCAACCCCTTCCATCAGTGGCAGTCCGCGCCCCCATTCACAGTTGTTGGTGAGGCCACCGACTCAGAAAAAAGATAGAGAGTGCTACATAAGAGAGAGAGTGTGATGAGATAGAGAGAGAGAAAGAGAAATTAGGGATGGCCCCCTCCATTGCCATCGTTGAGGCCACCGGCACACATTGACTGAGAGAGAATAATTTAAATTTTCAAAAAAAAATAATAAAAATTTAAAAAAATCCAAATATTAAAATCTAAAAATCAAAGATCTAAATGATAAAATTTTGAAAACATTAATTTAATTAATTATACTTTAAACTCAAAGACTTCTGTGTAATATACCCATTTATTTTTAATGGTTAAAAACAGATTCCTCATTTAATATTTATTATTATTTTACAGAAAAGGGCATAAGCTTAGCCATATTGCAGCATTTTTAGCATTCACGAATTTTTTTGGCATTTTAGTTTCTAATGTATTAATTTATGAATTTTAAATTAATTTATTTAGGCCTTTGTAGTTAATGTTCAATTGCACATCTGATTTATATTGATGAAAAACATTTTATTCTTACAAAATTATTAAAATATTCTTATCAAAATTTTATATGTTCATCTGGTAAGACTAAATTAAGTGGTAGACCAATAAATAGCTTGGGTAAAAATATAAAATAAAATTTTTAATAAATATAATATTATAAGTGAAAAAATGTTAATACATTCTAATTTTTTTTAATTTTTTTACTAATTCAGAGACTTGTTTCTTATGTAATTAAAAAAAAAAGAAAAAAAAGGAGGATAACGATCATCAAATTGTAATTTATAATATAAGAAGATTTGAAATGTAAATAATGATGATTAAAATTTTCATTTGTGTATAAAATATTCTAATTCTTGCATAATATATGTATTCACTATTTCATCAAATTACATTCAGAATTTAAGCATGATATTAAAATTTTAATATTTAAGTCTCTAAACTAGATATAATATATCAACGAAGTCCATTATTAATTTCTTAATATCAAAATTTTGTAAAACACACAAAATATTCTTTATTTCTCTCCCTCCCTGCACAATTGCATGATGCACAACCACACGTAGCACATAAAAGGGTGACCAGCACGTGGAGATACCCGTTGTGGGCAATCGTGCGAGGCCAGCGACACCGAAACTCCGCGCAAGGGCCCCATGCCGGCAGCCCTCACGCGAGGTCGCGCACACAAGCTTGCGTGGCTGTTGAGAGAGATATGATAGAGAAGGAGCAATTTGAGTATTTTATAATTTTCTAATATTAAATAATTAAAAATAGATCTAATTAATACATTATATCTAATTCAAGGACCCAAATATTAAATTTTGTAAAACACACAAAATATTCTTTATTTCTCTTCCTCTCTGCACAATTGCATGATGCATAACCGCACGTAACACATAGAAGGGTGACCAGCATGGGAGATACCCGTTGTGGGCAATCATGCGAGGCCGGCGACACCGCAACTCCGCGCAAGGGCCCCATGCCGGCAGCCCTCACGCGAGGTCGCGCACACAAGCTTGTGTGGCTGTTGAGAGAGATATGACAAAGAAGGAGCAATTTGAGTATTTTATAATTTTTTAATATTAAATAATTAAAAGCATACCTAATTAATATACTATATCTAATTCAAGACCTAAATATTAAATTTTTAAAATTAATCATCCATATAATATTATGCTTTAAATTCAGAAATCTGAATATAATTTATCCGGCTAAAAATTAGGGGTAGAGAATATTTCAAAAATTGGAATTTGAAAGTCAGTCATAAATTAGCATTTTAAGATTCTTTTAATATATCAAAATATCATATAAATTAATTTGGACTAAATCTAATCAAATGATTAAAAGGCACAAACTAAATCTAATGGAGATTTGAAATAAGCTTAAATCATATGTGACTTTAAAATCACTTTCTTCTTTCTAAAAGTGAAGATTTTTTTTTAAAAAAAAATTATATCTTATGTGAAAGTGGACAAGGATAAAAGGAATCTAAAATAAAGAATATATCTTAACCTTATGTTGATTAAAATTATTATATCTACTAAATAATGGAGCATGCATGGAAGAATTTGGTTCATAATCATTAAAAGCTTATCTTCAAAAAGCATCAAAAAATTGAGAATAATAATAATAAAAAAAAGCATCATAAAATTAATGTGGCTCTTGCATCATGATTTAGGATGTTTAATCAAAATATTTCCTTTTTTTAATATTTACATGATTATGGCAATTATTTTTATATGATATATTTAGGGTATTTTTGTCTTATATATATATATATATATTTATTTATATATGAGTGTTTCTCAAAAAAAAAAAAATTTTAATATTTTGTTTAGTTTTTTATAAACAATTAACACTTATTTCAATAAATAAGGGCCATGTTTCTATCATATTCAAGCACAGCTTGAAATGTAATAGAATAACATATATATATATGTATGTACATAATTTTTCTCAATAAATTTAATTTTTAATATTTAGTTTAGGTTTTTATATAAAAAATTAACTCTTTTTTTTTCAATAACATTCAATTAGATATTAAAACTATATTTTAAAGTCAATTTAAGGTGTGAAGGATGTAAATAAAACGAAATATATGTTAGGGGAAATATAAAAATATTAAAAATTTAATTTTTAATATTTAGTTTAGTTTTTTTATAAAAAAAATTAACTCTTATTTCAATAAATAAGGGCCATGTTTCTATTATATTTAAGGTATGAAGGATGTAAATAGAACGAAATATATTTTAGGGGAAATATAAAAATATTTATATTTTAAACTATGTAGTTACGTATTCAATTATGTGTAAATAAAATATACTTTAAAAAGTTATGAATGTTATTATCTTTTAGGGTAAATTATATTTGGATTTTTGAGATTTTAAGATTTTTGCATAATGGTTAGCATTTTTGAATTTATATTTTTAGGTCCTTGAGTTTATTGAATTATTGTCGATTGGTCTTTTCGCATGCCTTTTACATTTTAACACGAGAGGCTAAATTTTTATTAATAGAAAATTCTTTTTCGGTATAAAAATTTTCTAATGTAGTTGCTCACTATTTATAAACCAAATTGTGTGTTCGATAGGATCACGTAACAATAATTAGAGAAATTCAGAAATCTAAATGTTATAAATACAAATTTATGAACCGTTGTGTAAAAATTCTAAGATTTTGAATGACCTAAATGAAATTTCCCCCTATTTTTATTTTTCTAATTTTTAGATTCCCAAAATATCATCATCTGGCTGAGAAGGAGGAACGAAATTTAAAGCCTACGAAATTGGGCTGGGCTTGCACAATATCTGGACCCATTAGGAGTGACCAACCTGAGAACTCGACCAAAATCCGACCGAAATTTTATGTCCCGTCGACTCAATTAGCATTTGTGTCGTATTGAGTATAGCTCAGGTTGACAAATTTAAATTTTAGATAATTATGTGATATATATATATATATTTTTTTTGCCAGGTTGAAGCTAAGGCTTTAAAAAAGTTAATGTAATTTTCAGCAGTTTCGATCGAATTTCAACTGAAATTCAGCAGAAACTATTGAACCTCATCCCTCTCCAAAAACTAATACTCAATAAAACGGCAACTATTTAAAATATCGAAATTGATATTTTCGTGTTGCGACCGAAATTGAAACTGAATTTTAAAACCTTGGTTGAAACTCGAGTCGATTGTTTTGGGGTAGGCCCTAAAATAACTGGGCAAGAATAAGGCTGTAACATTTGACCCATTCGATTAAATGTATCATGTATAAAGGTTGAGCTAGTCGGATCAACCGAAACTTATGATACGAATCGACTCTAACTTGTTACGTATTTGATTATTTTTTCATTTTTAGAAGTTAGAATGTGAACATCACTAACTAAAAAAAAACATGCCTTTTGTTCTTTGTAGGAATTAGGAAATAATCATGGAGACATCAAAATGTTATGGTTTTAAGTTTTATTGGAATTAATCAATTTGGTTAACTTGTTATGGTTTTGGCAGATATCGATCCAAAACTCTCTCGTTTCATTTAGACTAAGGGGGCGTTTGGTTCAGTGTTATCTCAATGTCAATATTATTTAGATGTCATGTTATCTAAATGTTATTGTTATTCATCAATGAACATTTGTTTGGTTCAATGTTATGATATTAGAAAATATCAATGCTATCTAAATTACTTTTATTTAATTGGAAATTATTAATATTATAATAACAAATTGACAGTGTTATCTTGAGATGTCGCCCGATTTGGGGTGACATCTAGATGTCAGCATGTAATGACATTTTTGTAATTAATATAATATAATTTAAAGATGTCATTAAACCAACAATTATTTTCTAAAGATAACATAACATAACATTGAGATAACACTAAACCAAACGCCCCCTAAAATTATTACATTTTTAAGATAAAATTTTTTAAAATATAAATTTTAAATCAAAAATTAAAAATCATGATTCAAAGTTTCTTGAAACTGAAATAAAATATATGAAATTAATTAGTTTCGAAAAAACTTAAAGGCTTCGTTTGGTTCGAGGTATTTTTTTGGCCAGATATAAATTTTAACTATAAAAATCAATTTTATTTCATATTCAATACTACTACGAATATTAGAATTAATATTATATAATATTTTATGATACAAATATAGAGGTATTGTTTACTGTGGTTTCTGAGAACTGTGACTTGAGCATTTCTTATGAAGTAACCCATCCCTGCTACTCCAGTTTAAGCACATTTAACTACAGAGTTTTCTATTATTAATCTCATAGCTTTTTTTTAAAATGCGCCTCTACCATTTGAGATTATGTTATGTACTTATACGTAAAAAAAACACACTTCTTTTAGAATATCACTTGGTGATTAGGGATGGCAATTTGTACCTGTACTCGATAAACCCGCCCTGACCCGCCCCTAATAGGACGGGTATGGGTACTCAAATTTTACCCGGAACACCCGCCCCGCCCCGCCCCGTTATGAAATGGGGTGGGTTCGGGTATGAATCATATAGACTCGGCCCCGCCCCGTACCCGATTTAATGAATTTAAAAATTTTAAAAATTTTAAATTTTAATACCTAAATAAAAATAGTACTTTGGAAAGAGAATGCATGTACTCTTTACTGTAAAGTTTTTCTTACTTGTGATAGTTGACATTTCCAGTTGGCTCTTAAATCAATTGATACATGTTGCCTACAAGGGTCTTATAACTACCTCATATTTGATTTTCTCTTTAATTGTCACATGCTTGCTTTATATAGAAATTCATGCTAAGAAAGTTGGCAATTTGAAGAATTTATATGAAAGTTATTTATTATTCCTGATCTTGTTAAATATATTTACATACAAGGAATGATTTCTATAGAAAATGTCACTAACACCATGTGGTTACGATTTTTGTTGTTTCAAATAGAATAAAATAATTCGATTTTCATTAACTGAGTGAGGAAACGGGGCGGGGCGTGGCGGGGCGAAAACGGGTATGGGGCGGGTATGGGTAATGAATGATATATAGCGGGGCGGGTATGTGTATTTATAAACCCGACCCAAACCCGCCCCGTTGCCATTCCTATTGGTGATCGCTCCCTATCTTCTTCAGCCACAGGCTTTGATTCGTATTGCGAGAGATGGGCTTTGATACCATATTGTAATATTTCTTCATCCAAATGTAGATGTATTGTTCACTTTGGCATTTAAAAAATTACGTGATTTAAGCACTTCCTAGAAGTTCACCTATCCAATTACTATTCCAGATCAAGCACGCTTAGCTGTCTCTTCTATTTGAAATCATATTATTTATTTATACAGTCAGGATCTCCTCAATTTTCGATGTAGGATAATTCATTTCTATATCTTTCACGACTATTTATTTATCTAAAAGCCTGCTAAAAGCAGTACTTTATCTTAGTATTCATTTCTTTTACGACATCACCCAATGATCACTTTTCTCCCTCTTCAGCCACAGGTGAATTTTACATCATTCACACTTTTTAATATTAAAATAAATTTTTTTTTTTTATAAAATTTTAAAAATAAAATATTTTTTTATTATCTAAGAAAAAAGGTCGACCCAAATGCTAAAAAATAATATAAGTTGATGGAAGCTAAATTCTTGAAATTAAAATTTTTTTTAGTAAATCATATGTTATATATATAACACATTTGTGTGTTAGATATTATATATATAATTTATCTTAATTTCTTGCGTACATTTATTCTCTAAAGAATTTTCAATTTAACCATTAATACATATATAGATTGTCATAAATTTTAGATATACCAAATCTAGCAGTGTTATTTTGTTCTTTTTTGCATTTTTTTTATTTCAGTGTTAGACCAATCGCATTGGAAGTGATTCTCTACTAAAATAATAATTCAAAAAAATAACAAAAATCATTTTGATTTAATCATAAATACTGTGTTCTCTTTGTGATTACATTATTTCATATACTAAAAAGAAAAAAATTAATGCATTTATATGTTTATTGATCGTAATTTTTTTTATCATATTTTAAAATTTATTTTTCGCTTTAGTTATAAGATAAAAGCATCGATTTTTACAGTTTTCATAAATTCAGTATCAACAATTTCAGTTTATTTTATAAATTATTTAAATTTAATAAATTTAAATTAAATTTATTAATAATTATTATTAAATAATATTTTTGAAGAAAAATGAGTTCCGATAATTTCGACCGAATTTCAGTCAAGTTCGCGCCGAAACCGAAACTTAGTTGCCTTTTTGGATTGATTTCGACTAAAATCAATATGAAACTACCGAATTTTAATAGTTTAAATCGAGTTTTAAAACCTTAGTTTTAATCAAAGCAAATTTATTTACATAAATCTTCATTATGATTGCATAATTGCATGCAATAAATTCACAAGCTGGAAGAATTTTATTGAAGTATGCATTTTAGCACTTATTTATTTATTTATTTTTATTTCTGAGCATTGAAATTCTTTTATTCTTTACTTAAAAATTATAATAATAATATAATTCAGAGACGAAACTCTATTCTATTTAACAAGAAAATTAAAATTAAGACTAAAATAATATTAATTTAAATAATAATAAATAAATAAATTTTTATTAACATAAATTTTAATATAAAAATTATTATTTTATTTTATATGCTTAATTATTTTTAATAAAATTATTATAAATTTATTTTATATCTTAGATCAAAATATATGATTCGAATATTTTGATCTAAAACGTGAAATAAAATTGACAATTTTATTGAAAATAATTAAGTAAGTAAAATAAAATAATATTTTATATTAAAATTTATGTTAAATATAATAAAAATTTAATTATTATTATTTTTTAAATTAATATTATTTTAATTCTTACGGTCTACGGCACTCCAGCAAACACTTCTTTAACTTGAAAATTAAGTTTACTTTCATAAAATTATAATTACTGTAGAGATATAAGTTCTGGGCATTGATGAGAATTTTTTTTAGAAAACTAATATTATATTATTTTATTTAAAAAATTAATTATTTGATGCATTTATATATTATCACCTACCTTAATTGTAATGAAAGTAATTGAGATTGAATTAATTTATTATTATTATTTAATATAATAATATCAAATTAAATAAAAAATAATTTAAAAATAATACAGATGCATAATAGTATTAATATTTATTTGTAAACTTTTTTTAATAATTAAATAATATAAATATATAGATAACATAAAATTAGAAATAACTTATAGGCATAAGAGTTGTACTTTATATTAAATTTAATTAAAAAGATATATAATTTACATTTAAAATTTACAGAGGTACAAATTATACTTTTAAAAATGATAAACAAAACAAAAATTTTAAATTAAGTTTTTTTAGATAAAAAATTAAAATCTAATAAGTAAAAAATATTAATAAAACAAAATTTTCAATTAAAATTTATAAAAAATAAATATAAAGTATTAATAAAAATTATTATTTAAAAGTTCATTGAAGTTTTGGAGAACTTACGAAAAAGAAGGAATGACAGATGAGATGAGATCAATAACTCGCAAGACAGAGAGGAGGAATTAAAGAGAAACATGGTTAGGCCAAGAGCCAGAAGTTCTTCTTCCACCTGGTGCTCACCAAATACCCACCGACTCCCCTGCTCTGTTTCCTCACCGCCATGGCCATGCACTGTGCTTTCTCAATGCACTGCTCCACAAAATCCTCTGTTCCGCTCCTCATCAGGCTACATTAGAATCAGAAACCATGACTGATCAGCAAAATTTTCCAATTTATTTCTTCTGAGTTTTTCAGGATTTCAAGAGTCCAAAAGAAAATGCCTTTCCGCATTTCAGCTCCTTCTTCTTACCAGGAAAAAGGAGAGGGTTTTGCTTGGCTCAACACAAGAACGTAGGCCTCCAGTTTCTTGACTTGGCTGAGAACAGTGGCCAGCTTCGGTCCTCGGATCACAAGAGCTTCCACTTCCACCTGAAGTTGGGAGCAGAGGAATTTCCCATGGAAGGCAGAAAGCTTAGAGAAAGAACAGGGGAGTTACCTCCGGGCAGCAAGCTCTGCAGAGGGAGGCAAGAGAGTTAGCGAGAAGGTGAGCTTCGTCCTCCCTCCTAGAAGAAGAAGAACTAGGAGGAGGAATGATGCGGAGAAGTGTGAGAATATCCCCCTTGCCGGCGACGTGGGTGAGAGCCCACAGCGTCGTGTGCTTTGCCACAGCGCCGCCGTCCACCACCGCTATCACCCTTCTCCTTCCCGCTGCCGCTGCTTCCTTCTCCAAAGTCATATCTTGTAGAAGAACGGCCCACACCCGTTTGAGAAATGATGGCCTCGGAGAAGGTTTTGAGTGAGGCATGAGTAAAGAGAGGGATGGGCTTCTCAAAATGGGAAGGTAACCGGTGAATGGGTGAGCTGACGAACGACAACTGCGCAGCTGCGGTCCTGCGGATCATGACCTTCCCTTCCGGACGGGAAACACATTAAATTACAATATATATTTGAGCAAATGATTGATAGGTCCCTACAATTTATTAACAATTATATTTTAATTCATAATATTTACACTTGAATCCCTAAAATTTAAAACATGAACATAAAACTTGTTCTTATAATTTTAATTAGAAATTTAAGTAAAAATTTTTAAAATTATAAATCATAATATAATTATAAGTACATTGCAAGGACATATCTATAATTTGTTCTATACTATTTGAAAATTATTGTCCTTACATAAATTTAGGATTTGTCAGTCACATAATTTATTTACGCCTCGCCCTGCTCTGCTCCCACTTATTCAGTTCAAATCTAAAAATAACTCTGTCATTATTTTATTAATATTTTAAATTTATCATAAATATAATAAAATTATTATACTTTTAATATTAAAAATTAAATTTATTTTATATTTAACATAAATTTTAATATTAAAATTAATTTATTATATATTTTTTTAAACTTATAAACTATTTTTTTTTTCTTGCTCAAACGTAGCTCTACAACCAAACAAGTCAATCCAAAGTTGAATAATTTTTTGAAGTGTTGGGCTGCAAGGGTTTCACACCTTTCAATTCACCAAATTAAGATGTTACTCATAACAAGAATTGATTCTCGAGTAATGATGCACATACTCTATGTTACCTTGTGATCTGTAAAGCGGCATCTGGAGCGTACACGTGGAGAGCAGCCCCAGTGACCAGACGAATGGTCAAAACTAAAGACAGATAATTTCCCCGAATGCGAAAAACATTAAGATAAAGAGTCTCCAAGTCGAACATCCGTACCGGTACGGATCGCTCGATAGGACGTGAAATGCCCCCCCTGCGCGTCATTAAAAAAGGTATGGTATACAACAGACATCGTACATCCGTACCAGCATGGCCGGCGGCCTACAGAATAGGAGGACAGTCCTTGAAGAAATTCAGATTATAAATTATAACCCAACGGAAGAGAGAGAGCCTTTTTTTCTCTTTTTTGGGGCTTTTGATCTGTTTCAAGAACCCTTCTTATTACCTTTGTAATACTCTTTTTCGACTAGTGGAGCTTACTTTGAAGTTGCCCAGAGTGTGGCTCCGTGGTTTTCCGTCCTACCGATTTTCATGTCTAAAAACAGTCTATTTTTGTTATCAACACTCTATAAATAATTAAATTATTACAATCAATTAGGATTTTTTATTCGATACTATTATCATATAAGTAAAATCAACCTTTTAAAACATCTTATATTAATGACACATAAGAATTCTATTTTAAATTAAAGTTTCGTACCATCAATAACTGCAATAAAATATTTCTGACTTTTTGATGTTTAACTTAATACGATATAGGACTAAATTTTTATAGAAATCTCTTAAGGTCAATATAATTGAATATCTGAAGTTTTTTAAGTTGATTCAAACCTTGCTAGTTCTAAGCTCATAATTTTCTAGCTGCAAAATTTTACGTGTGCTCAACATATTATTAGGATTTTTATTTATTTTTTCATGCAATATTTGTATTATATATGTATCTTAATTTATTTTTTATCATATATATATATATATATATTATTATTTCTTCTTTTTTTAATCAGCACCTTTTCTTCTCGTGTAAACACTAATGACATATTTGCATATATTTAGATCCTATTTGACGTGAGGATCAAAATAATACTAATTTTAAAAATAATACTATTAATAATAAAAAAAAAATTTAATTATTTTACATAAATTTTAGGGGGATTTACGCACATACCCCTCTAAATTTTCTCAATAACACATTAAACCTCAACTTCTCTTAAATTTCAATTTAAACCCCCTAATTTTTCTCAATAACACATGAAACCCTAACTTCTCTCAAATTTCAATTTAAACCCCATAAAATATTAAATTCAACAGCAAAGCCCCTTTCACTCACTCTGCATCTTCCCCAACTAACGCCGTCATCGTGCTTGCCCTAATTTCTTTCGCTCTTCTCACCCTTCGCCTCGACTCTCTGTTGTTTTTGTGTTGCGCATCCATCAATTGCGCACATACCTCGCCGATTTTGTGTTTGACGCTTCATTTCTGCGCGCAACTCTCGCCGATTCTGAGTTTGCCGTCTTCGTTTCTGCGCGCGACCCTCGCCGATTCTGAGTTTGCCGTCTTCACCAACTGCGCCCGACCCTCTCCGATACATTAATGCTGCTCTTACTGTTGTACTTGATGTTGTTCAATCAGTTGTTCTTAATGTTGTTCAATGCAGTACATTTCTTAATTTTTTTTCTGAAATTCGTTTCTTAATGTTTTTTAACATTAGAGCAATGCAGTACATTAGAGCAATGCAGTTCAATTTGTTGTTCTTAATATTGTTCTTAATGCAATACATTTAACTTAGGTTTTTTTTTTAACTTAGATAAAATAGTGTAATAATACTTTTGTATGCAATGCAATACATTTTTTAAAGTTTCATTGTTCAGGTTTTACCTTTTTTTGTTTGCTATTTTTTAGTGCTATTATTAATTTTTATTATTTTTACTATTTTACAGCTTCTCTGAATTCAGATTATCATGACTACGCAACAAGAATTGTTTTCATTGATGATAAAATATGGAGGATTTTGGAAACAAGTTCCAAAAACTGAGAGGATGCGCTACGATTCGGGCAGACAAAAAACTATAAAAATGGATGTAGATGTGCTGAATTACATAAATATTAAGTGTGCCATTGAGAAAATATGTACTTGGTTGAAAGGAAAGGAGTTTGAAATGCATTATCATGTATCTTATACTAGTCCGAAGCAGTATAAGTTGATAGTTGGAGATAATGAAGTTCTAGAAATGGTTTCTATGGCTGGTGCTATGGCTAAGGGAGAGATTGTTGTATCTACCAAGGAACAAGAGGGATTGAAGCCATTAAGGTGCAGCCCCCGTAAGAAGGTGGATCAAAACAAAAATCAAAATACAACAATCACATTATGTAATATTGTGTCTCAGTATGACGAAGAAGAAGTTAACTTTGATCAGTTAATGAGTATTGATACACAATTGCTAGAAGTAGAGATGAATGATATAGTTATTGCCTTAGGAAGCCGATTCAATGATTCGAGTTCATTCAGGTAAGCTTTAAGAACAAAGGCTATTAAGGAAAATTATGCTATCAAGTTCATTAAAAGTGATAAGACAAGGGTGGTTGCTAGATGTGTACATTATAGTTGCAATTGGGGAATTAGAGCTTCAAAACTTCAAGAAGATGGGGCATATGAGGTAAGGATTTTCAAAAACTCACACACCTGTCCAGGTATGAATAGGAAAGGAAATAAGCAAGCTACTACTGAGTGGGTTGCAAATGCGATCAAGGATTTGGTTAAGTGGAATCCAAGCATCACACCAAAGGCTGTTCAAAATGAGTTAGAGAGGGAATACAACCTTAGTTTGCCATATATGAAGTTGTGGAGGTCAAGGGAAAAAGCACGTGACTTGATTTTTGGCACTGTAGAGGATGACTTTCGGTGGGTTCCTACATTAACAAAAGAATTGGTTTCTAAAAATCCTGGAAGTCACATATGCTATGAATATGATCAAGCTGATATGAGCTTCAAAAGGTACTTTGTAAGTTTTAAAGTAGTTATTGATGGCTTCTTTGCAGGATGTAGACCTTTCATAGGATTAGACGCTTGCCACTTAAAAGGTAAGTATCTTGGGATGTTAATGTCTGCTATTACATTAGATGGAAATAATGACTTATACCCGCTAGCATTTGCTATCGTAGAGTCAGAATCGAAAAGCAGTTGGTATTGGTTTATTGAGCAACTTATTAAAGCATTATATGGAGATGTTAATGAAATCTGTTTTATATCTGACATGGAAAAAGGTATTGAAGAGACAATTAAAATGTTGCTACCAATGGTGGAGCATAGGGTGTGCATTCGACACCTTTGGAAGAATTTGAAAAAAAACTTTCGTTCTCGTGATGCATATATGCTTCGCAATCTAGTATGGTCAGCTGCAAATGCCTATACACAAAAAGACCATGACAAATATATGGCAGATCTTATGTCCTTGTCTCCTTCGATATATAACTATTTGAGCAATCTACATTTTATATGGGCGAGAAAAGACTTCAGCTTAAGAGTTAAGAATCATTATAATTGCAACAACCTATCAGAGTCATTTAATTCATGGATTTCAGATGTTCGTGATAAACCAGTGGTGGAGCTCATTGACACGGTACGGGCAATGTTGATGGTGCAGCGTACTCGTAGGAGTAATATGACAAATGATTGGGTGAGTAACTTGGTACCTGTTGCAGAGGATTATATTAGAAAAATTACAACTACAGAAGAACAATTCATTATACGACCTTCTTCTAACACAGTAGCAGAAGTTGTAAATCGAAATGAAAGACAAGAAGTTGATTTAAATCAAATGGAATGCACTTGTAGAGTATGGCAGATGATTGGATTACCTTGTCGGCATGCAGCAGCTTTTATATGCACTAAAGAGTATCAAGATTGGCCTAGATATGTGCATGATTTATTTCATGTTCACAGGTACTGCTATAAGATTATTAATGATTTTCTTTTTAGTTGTGCATATTTATCATTCTTATATATAACTTATTCATATTATATTTTCTTAGATATCGTATGGCTTATGGAGGCTCAATAGCAGCACTTCCCAACAAGGAACAATGGACACTAGACGAATTCAGACTTATTATAGAACCTCCAAATACTTCAAGGCCACGAGGGAGGCCGAAAAAAAATAGACACAAGAATATCTTGGAGAATACTAAAAAAAAAATTTAAAAAAAAACACATAAATGTGGAAGATGCGGTCTATTTGGGCATCACAAGACTACTTGTAAAAATCCTCTTATTTCACGAGGTTCCAATGCAAGCCAGAGAGATTCACATGAGCAACAAGATTTACATGAGCAACAGGAGGCCTGATCTTATTTGACATTGAAATCAAAATGAATTTCAGTTTTTTTTTGATTTTTGTATGAGATTCCATGAACTCAAATATGCTTTCTTTACTAATGTGGATTCGGTGAATGAGCACTTTTTGTAGTAATATTATCGAAGATTGTACTGATTTGTAATTTTTGTTATCACTGTTGCAAGGTGAGACTTTATTTCAAAGCTAATATTGAATTATTGACTTCATGTTAATTTATTGGTGTGTTGTGATTACCCAGAATCAAGTTTGATATTGAATTATTGACTTCAAAGTTTGATATGAGTTTCTCAGTTTCATCTATCATGCTACCATGGACGTAGGTGTGGGATAAAGTATATACAAGCATGGAATTGAGAGCACAATTGATAAATGTAATTCTTCCAGCCATTGATATGTGCCTCACCCTCATTTGTTGATCCTCTGCCTAATTTCTGTGAGGATAGCAATGAAATATACTTTCAGGCCTTTTGCTTTCTGAAAAGATTCTTAAGTATTTCCAACTATTACTTCACCTGTATTCTTTACTTTGATGCCTTGTTATCCTTCTTCCATGTTTATATTTCCTTTTGATTGATGAAGGAAGCTCAGAATAATAAAAATGAGATTTCTGGCCGTTCAAAATGGAGAAACTGTGATGATGGGAATGTATTTTTTGGTTAGTTTCATGCTTGTTAAATGAAGCTTCCACGCACTTCAAAAGTATTACCTAAATGATGCCTTGTGGATGCCCAATTGAGCATACAGGTCTGTGAATTGTTTCAAGCTTGGCTGGTCAATGCCTCTTCAGAATGACTTCTTTTGCACATCATTTTCAACAGAGTACAAATATGAAAATGATGTGCAAAAGAAAATTAAAGCTTATAAATAAACTACCATGCAGTTACAGAATTATATTTAGCAAATTCCAACATGCATTTATATGATATCAATATAAACACGAGAATCATCTAAAAAAAATTCTTGCATAATGAAAGCTTCATTGATATAATAAAAAACAGAGTACAAATATTCTTGCATAATAAAAGCTTCATTGTCTCATTCAAAAACAGAGTACAAATATTCTTGTATAATAAAAACTTCATTGATATAATAAAAAACAGAGTACAAATATTCTTGGATACATGAAACTCTAATAAACTTTTTCCTTGCCAAAACATAATTCTCACTTCATTTCTTAGCTAACATAAAATTTACATAATATCTCACTTCAGAATTAACAAAAATATCATAATGTTAGCCATAAGTAATAGAACAAGAACAATTTTTATGAGCTTCACAATGTTGTCCAGATGCCTCATGTTCTTCTCTTCAGAAGCAATAATTAGATACTTCAGATCAACAATTGTAAAATGTGCATCATCAACCCATTGAAAAAATTGACAATCTCCACTCTTCTTAAAATGTGGACACCTATAGAATCGTTTGCCCTTATTGTCTCCTTTGCGAGCAGTTAATATAGTGCACTCTAAATTACATCCACATAACACTTGATTATTGTAGTTGTCAGTTCTGGATGAAGAAAAATGGCTGGAACTCATCCTCACCTGTAAAGAATTGGTCAATACATAAATAATGTAATAGAATGGCAATGAATTGTGATGTAAAATAAAGAATTGGCGAGCAGTTGATGAAGAAGGCAAACACAAAATTAGGGTTGCGCGCACTTGATGAAACCAAACATAGAATCGGCGAGGTTTCTGTGCAGTTCACGGATGCCCAATGCAAAATCAACGAAGAATGTAGGATGTGGGAACAAGATACGGAGAACTCTTTCTGCACTTTTCAAGTCATTTTTACATGGTTACAGAATTTAGAAGGTCTGTAATTTCTACAATATATGTTTTGGTTACAAATAATTGGAGGATATCATGCATATTTCTTTGATGCAATTTTTTTCTGCATGCGGGGAACACCAATGATGCTGATGGGAGATGAATATGGACATACACGACATGGAAATAATAATAGTTATGGACATGATACTTCGATTAACCATTTCCAATGGGGAGAGGTGGGCAGTTCATGCTTTTCTTTTTCTTTAAGTAATGTTAGAAAGTAATGGTTTCTATTATTTTCTGAAACAGTTAGAAGCCAAAAGAGAG
Organism: Apostasia shenzhenica; assembly: GCA_002786265.1. Taxonomy (NCBI): domain Eukaryota; kingdom Viridiplantae; phylum Streptophyta; class Magnoliopsida; order Asparagales; family Orchidaceae; genus Apostasia; species Apostasia shenzhenica. The sequence continues at coordinate 156,207 of KZ453612.1, forward strand.
AACCATTTGTATATAAATTAAATAAGTTGAAATAATAACAAAGTTCTTGGATCTACTCAAAGCTCTGTGCACTTGAGTTGGTGGACAACTGTGGCGCAGTTGGTGAAGACGTCAAACTCAGAATCAGCGAGGGTTGCGCGCAGTTGGTGAAGACGGCAAACAGAGAATCGGCGAGGGTCGGGCGCAGTTAATGAAGACGGCAAACTCAGAATCGGCGAGGGTCGTGCGCAATTGATGAAGACGGCAAACTCAGAATCGGCGAGGGTCGCGCGCAGAAACGAAGACGGCAAACTCAGAATCGGCGAGAGTTGCGCGCAGAAATGAAGCGCCAAACACAAAATCGGCGAGGTATGTGCGCAATTGATGGATGCGCAACACAAAAACAACAGAGAGTCGAGGCGAAGGGTGAGAAGAGCGAAAGGAATTAGGGCAAGCACGATGACGGCGTTAGTTGGGGAAGATGCAGAGTGAGTGAAAGGGGCTTTGCTGTTGAATTTAATATTTTATGGGGTTTAAATTGAAATTTGAGAGAAGTTAGGGTTTCATGTGTTATTGAGAAAAATTAGGGGGGTTTAAATTGAAATTTAAGAGAAGTTGAGGTTTAATGTGTTATTGAGAAAATTTAGAGGGGTATGTGCGTAAATCCCCCTAAATTTTAATATAAAAAATATTATTTTTTTTCACATACTTAATAATTTTTAATAAAAATATTAACTTTATTTTATATCTTAAACTAAAATACTAGAATTGTGTATTTTGATGTAGGATGTCAAATTAAGTTGATATTTTATTAAAGATTATTGAGTATATATTTTTATATTAAAATTTGTGTAGAATAATTTAAAAAAATTATTTATTTATTATTATTATTATTAAATTATTAATATTTTGGCCTTTAGTGTATTTGTATAGTTGAAATGAAATATGTAATTTATAAGATGAGCATTTGTATTAATAACTGTTTAGCTCGCCTCATTTTGCACTTAATGGGCAGGTGTGGATGTTAAAATTCAACACGCAAGGCGAATTCGTGTTTAGTCGAGATTTATTTTATGTAAACACACCTATCCAACTCGTTAATTAATAATTTAAGATAAAAAAATCATAAAACTATGATTCTCTATAAATCATTCAAATCTTATTATTTTTAGAAAATATTATTCTATCTATATCTTAGAATTTTATTATGTAAAGCTTGTATTTTATGTTAAATAAATTTTTTTTATTCTTTCTGAAAATAAAAGATGATATACCTAATTAGCAAAACTGAGTTGGCAAGGTGATGGGTACGAAAGGTAGAAAACACGTAATCGAACGGATATGAATTTCGGCAAACTCGACCTAAATCAATTCGATTCATTTCCATAATTCATGCATAAAAGGGATAAATAAATGAACATAGACATGATTTTCACGAATCGAAGGTTGAACTAGTAAAGTGACCTATTTAAGGTTTCATCGGTTCAACTACATAATTTTATAGTTATATCACAAATATTTTTAATTCGTACATATTATGAATAAATTTTAAAAAATCAAAGGCAACTTGAAAATAAAATAATGAATAAAAAATTTAAGGAACAAACTTATGCTTCAACAGTTAATTAATAGACTATCAACTAAAGGGTATAAATGATATAAAATTAAGTTAAGAGGCCAGTTGGTTCAATATTATCTTAATATTATGTTATATTATTTTTAAAAAATAATTATTTAGTTTGATAATCTGTAGATAATATTGTAAAATATTATACAGTTATTACTCAAATTATAACAACTAAATATCAAAATATTTAGATAATATAATATAATATCAGGATAATATTAAGCCAAATATCCCCATAACTATTAATTCATATAAATAATTAAATCAATTACATTTGATGAATATAAAATGTTAATAAATACTTATCAAGTTCATTCTACATATTTATGTATTTGAACCAATTTGATGGGTTCATCTAGTTTAACAATTAAATCAAATTTTAACTGATCCAATTCAATTGAACTCTTATATTAGTTTTATAGATAAATTGAAATCGGTATACAATTGAACTGGCTTTATAACATCCTATGATTTACATATAGAGATATTATTCAATTTGGTTTTAAGAAATTATATGATTTGAATACTTTCTAAAGAAGTCACTTATCTTAGGATTATTCTAGTCTAAGCATGCTTAACTCACGGTGTTACCTACTACTATTTGAAATCATGTTTTCTATTTATATAGTCCATGAACTCTCCTCCTCGAAAAAATTTGATCTTATGTTTTTCCATCTAGAAATCTGTCAAGAATCACTCTTTATTCAGATAATTTTAATTCACTCATATAAATATCACTCCGACGATTACTTTCCATCCTCTTCGATCTTAGTTTGATAAGGCGGTCAAATTTGATTCTTGAAAGTTGATTCTAACACCATTTTATTAAGCATTCAAGTGTATGACATAAAATTCATTAGTTAAAAATTTAGACTTTTTTTAGTAAAATAAAAAGGAATATATATATATATATATATATATATGTAGATATAACAAAAAAAATTTATATTATATTATATAGATATATATTTTATAAAAAATTATTATTTTATAATATAAATTTTACGAAAAAAGTGTGTAATATAATGTTAAAAAATTTGTGTTGCATGCATTTAAATGTCAAAAAAATAAAAATAAAAATTTCGGACTTCTTATCTCGTGCTTTGAGGTCGCAACTCTAACCAAGCCAGCGTCGGCTGTCCGGCAAGTGAATGGGCTTGGAGAATTCCGGCGACGTGTGGTTGGGCTGGGAGTACGCCGTCGTCTTCTTCCTGCGCCCTCTCTTCGCGATCCTCTTCGTCTTCTCCTTGATTCTGCTAAGTAAGAAGCTTGACAATTCCGAACGAAACTCAACTTCGGAAGCTTTGCCATCCTTGATTGTCCAACCGTGCCCTAATTTATCTCTTTCTTCGTCGTATCAGGCTGGTTTGTCGCGTGGAAGACGATGCTGGTCCACGTACCCTTGGTACAAGAAATCTTCGGCCTCAGGAAGAAGCCCGTCATGCCAAAGCCTCCTACCCGCCACCGCCTTTCCCGATTCTACAACTCAAATCCGGCTCTCAGGTAATTCTACCGCTTCATCACTCTTGATCTCTCTTTTTTTTGTTTACTTCAGGCTTCAGTTGTTTATGGTGTGAATGAGAAACAGTTGTGACGCGCCTTTGGTCTTGTTCGTAATTTACTTTGTTGCTGCTCCGATGGCAGTTTTGCGTGGGCAGAAGCTAAATTAGCTATTAAGATTGCATAACATTCTTATAAGAGAATTTCCACGTTGTAGAATGACATGGGAACTACCCAACCGTGTTAAATTCATTCTCAGCTGTTAGATGGTGTTGACGCAAAAATCAGTCACCTTGTGTGTGGACGGACTGAATCTTCTGTGAGGGAAAGATCACCTCCCACAATGTGCTAGAACATGGTGTGAGCCGTGGAAAAGAAATGGGAAAGAAGGAAAAAATACGGGAGAAGTAAAGAGTCATGAGACATGTTTTTTGGTGGAAATCCTCCCAGTTAGGAAAAACCATGGCATAGTTGAAAGCTCCACTTTCTGTAAACTAGAAATTTACAGACACACAACCCTCTTTGGGATTTTTGTTTACATAAGGTAGAAGATTGAGGAAAAAGAGTACATTAGTTACTGCATGGCATGACATGTTCGTGTAGGAGATTCCTTCTTGTATGGTGGAAGAATATAGGATGATGAGAAGACAAAAGGCTAGGGTTCTACTATGAGGTAGGTCTTCATAAGATAAATGCTCTTGCCACCTAGGCATGCTTGATGGTACAATTGGCACTTTTCTGAGGACTGAGCTAGAACATCTTAGTTTTCTTCCATGAGACGAGATAGATCATTCCTTCTCATGAGATAGACCATCGTACTATCTCGTGAGGCCCATGTGAAGACATTTGTGTTCATGGCTCTAAAAGAAAGGAAAGAAACTTCCAAGGTGTAGCCTATCATAAATGTAAGTGCAACTAGCTTAACTTCTGAAAGGTGTGGAAAGATAATGGAAGGGGATTTAGAGATACATCAAAAAAAGATGATCTGCTTAGTCAGCAGGAGAAATGGGTCCAACAATTGAATGTTAACACTAATATCACATTCCAGGCGGTGAGAGACCAGCAGGATATGCGGGCGACCAAACAAAAATCTCCAATGGAAGTTAGAACTAATGGCAACATTTTCAGCATCAACAAGGGAAGTAAAGATCTTAATAAATGGCTGCATTTGCGAAAACTAGAAGACCTGTATTGAAGGACACAACCAACAAGGTCATAGACTAGGAGGAAGTGAGGAACTAATACTAGAGAAGAAGAGAAAGCGCATGGAAAATGGAAATGGAAGCCTGCAGCAAGATGGGGGAGGGGTCGCACTCCAAATCAGTGCTGAAAATCAGAGATGGGAGGGCTGTGGATGTCTTCAATGATCCTTGGACCACTACTAATGCACTTAACAGGTGGCCTACATTCATTAATATGCTAGCAGAGGACTGTCCTTCTAATGTAGGGGAATTGATGATAGGTTATGAATGGAATTTGGGCATATTAAATTCACTGTTTGGACCTGATTTGGTAGGTCGAATTGGCCTAATTCATAGAAATGAAGACAGTGACCATGATAATCTGATCTGGGCTACCTTGGATTTGATTAAGGTCCTAACTTCTAAGCTATATGGTATGCAGTTTGATGGGGAAACCTCACCAAGTTCAGGGCTTGGGTTTGGAAGAAACGCACAACCTAGAATTCAATTCTTTGTATGGAGAATGTGTAGGGCAGTCATCCCAACAAAACTCTGGCTGCTAAAGAGGGGTCGATCAGATTCAGATCTCTGCCCTTGGGGCTGTAATACGCAGGAAAACTGTCCATCACTTCTGTAACAATTGCAGGTTTTTAAAAGCAGTCAAACAACATTTGGGAAAGCACCATATACGATTTCTTATCCATTTCAACTAATTCTTGGGAAGAGAAGCTGGATTTCTTATCCAAAGCAGCAAAGAAAAATAAAAAATGCTAGAACCTGTTGGTTGAGATGACAACCTTCTATTATTGCTGGGATGCTAGGAATGCAAAAGTTCATGGAGAAACACTACCAGAACCAAGAATGGTTGCAGCTCAAGCTCTATCTGCCATAGATGATTTATCTACCCTATCTAGGAATAACTGGAACCCATTTGTCCCGATGGGATTCTCAATAGTACAGGAAAATCAATGGGTTCCCCCCCTCTTAGCTAGATCAAGGTGAATGTTGATGGTTCAGTACAGGGGCAAGGCTTAGCAGGGGTGCTTACTTGATCAGACACATGCTGCTATATCGTCAGAGAAATAGGGTGCTTACATAGGCATGAATGCTATAACTAAGTGGGTGAAAAATTATGAAAGCATCTGGCTTGAAGGAGACTCCATGGAAATGTTGAACATAGTTGAAAAGGGATGCAGGAGAGACCTATGGAGGTTAAACCCTAATAGGGACAATACATTGCAGGAGATTGTCACTTCTTTTCCAATTCAAAGCTTTCAAGATCTCCTACCTACAAAGAACAGCTAATAGCTATACTGACTACTTAACACGTCTAGCTACTGTAGATGACTTTGTCTAGGAAAGGAGTACTGCCCTACCCATGGATTTTTATAATCTTTTAGCAAGAGACCTTACTTGATGGTACTCTTATTTGCTTTCAATATAGGCTACGACCACACATTAGAGCTAATAGTGAGATAGTTTGTATGCTCTTTTGAGATAGTTCAATGGTGTTATGAGATGATTGAATGTTATCCATGAAATTGTTCAGAATAGAAATATATGCCAGCTTTGAAGAAACATGTACGAAAGGTGACTGAAAGGTCATTTGCAAAGTACTTTAATAACCTCCATATAAAGTAATCACGATGTCATATGTATTGTTGTTGGTGATTATGAGTGTTTCGAAGAGGGGATTGTAGGTTTTTGGCCTTTGTTGGACTTCAGGAGTGAGTAGGATTGTAGGAGGGCTTGAAGGAGACATGCCTTTGCAACCTAGCATGGGCTTCATGTTACTAGTTGTTGGAAGTACCTTGTAAAGAGAGCATGAGAGTGACATGATGGTGTTTCATGGTGTGTTTTTGAGATAATAGGAAAATTCAATAAAATTATCAGCCCTGTTATGTTCTTTTTGTTTTCCAAGTTAAACCTTGTATGAAGAGAGCATTGACGTGAGGTCCTACTGGAGATAAGCCTCGTGAAGGTCCTCTCGTTCGAGGAGGTCTAAAAGGGGCTTGCATTAGCTTGGCCTTTTGATCCCATTGAGAATGCACAGGTTAGTCTATCATTCAAGGAGCGTGGTAGAGGACTTATAACATACGAACTAAGCATCGGCCTCCCGTCTAGGGAACTTTATCAACTCTTATTACAACTATGTCATAAGGTGCTAGCCTATATTATTTAAATGATTAGTATGATATATGTGACTCTATTGCAACAAAGTGATGGCATTACCATTAAGTTTTTTGGAGTGGGCCCCCCCCCCAAATGGCTATTATGTGTCGTGGAGAAGGGCTCTTGTTTTGCCATGTGGGCACGCTGGGTCGAGGCGGTGATTCTGGTTTCAAGTGGGAACATTGGAACCTGATGACAAAAATAGGATGTAATGACAGCAGTTACTTTTTTAGTTGTTTGGACTAAAATGTTCACTGTTTCAAGTTCTTATAATGGCCTGCACAATCCAATTTTAACGCAATCAAGGTTTGCCTTGTTAAATAATTACTTTGATTTTTATTCGAACTTGAAAAGTGATCATTTTTGTTTCCGAATTTCATGGGAAAGTGATTAATTTTTATCTTAGTTTCTTTCAGATAAATTATAAGAGCCTTTGAATAAATTAGGATATGACTGGTAACGTGAATTTGAATGGTTAAATGGTTAAAAGTACAAGTTTGGTCATAGTAAATTATTAACATTCTCTAATATAAAGTATAAGCGTTTAGAATAATGGAGTTATTACTGGCATAGTCTTTTTGATTGCTTAAGAGTATAATTGATAGTTTTGTTAGAAAAAAAGTGGGATTAGCATCAAGTTGTTAAGATTATGAAAATTAAATTAAGTAATAGGCATGCACAATAGAGGATAAATCATGAAGAACACTCAAGAGGAAAACACATCAAATTAACTTTCTTATAGCATTTCGTTCATTGTTATTTAGATGTCAATATTATCTAAATGTTTATGCTATTTCTAAATTATCTATTTGATTCAACGTCATTATATTAAAAGTTGATAATATAAAATCAATTAAATCTCATGTTCCTCCGTTACAAATAAGCTGACATCTAGATGTCAGTTAATTTTAAATGATTAAACGGAATATGGAAGATCTTTTCAAACAGAACCCAAAGAAGAGAGAATACTAATGCTCATTTGCATTGCATGTTAATCTTGCAGAAACAACTCAGTACGCTCAGAGTGAAAGACGCAGAAGTTGTTTGCAGATCTCGAAGATAACTACTACTCGATATCAATAAAACTGTAGTGTAGAACAAGACTTGTAAACCTCCTAATGGAGCTCACCCATTCGCTTTTCTGTACCGTAACCACACATTTGTTTATTCAATAGTTTCTTCTAAATTTTTTTTGTTTTCTGTAGCATCTTTTGTTCTATTTGATGTTCCTCGGTTTATTACACACTGAAAGTACGGTATTTACGTACATCACACTACATATTTTTCTCGTTCAAAATTTTCATTTGCACTTGGATGTGTATATTAAAAACTATTATATGTATACATCATAGTTTTAAAGTGTATTTATATGTAAATTGCTTGCCTTGAGTTCTGTACACTTTGTTCTACGAGGCTATGATTTATGCATGGTTTTATTTTCGTCATTTCATGAACTTTCAGCTGCCTTTTTTGGTCAGTGAACTTATGTGATCAAGCCTTTTTTTTATTTTATTTTATTTTATTTTTATTTTTTACCCTCAAATATCACAATTTTTTTAATTGAGAATTATATTAGTGTGTATTTGAATATAAAACTACCTGATTCTAACCTCCACTGGGCTAAGAGAAGTTCCGCCGATTGTGTTCAATTTAACCAAAAGGCCCAAAATTTATTGTAGCTCGGTGTGTTGCCAACCTAAATTTATTGTTTGATTCAAGTTCTCAAAAATAGTTCATCAATTTTTTTATTATTTTATTTCATGCGCATTTTAACAGTTAAAATTAATTTTATTTCATCTCATACTTAAATCTAAATATTAAAAATTAATTTAATTTCATAAATTATATAAATCGTAATAAAATAATTAATTTTATTTTACATCTTAAGTACATAATTTTTTAATATTAAAAATGTAGAGACATTAACATTTTTTTTCTCCAACTCAAAAAAAAAAAAAACAAATGAATTGATTTTGTTTTCATTTCTTTTTTGAATTTATATTTGATAACATTTTTTTTTTACAAATAATCTTCACGGTGAATATGTTCCGAGCTCAAAATCAGTGTTTTTGATTATATGTCAAATTTAATTTCAGTCAAATTTTTGAGTTAAATCAAATTTTAAGTTTCTCTACATGCTGCAGTGTTGCTTGTAGGATTATTATTTTTTATGTATGTAATGAACGTACGTCTCAATTTTTTTTTAATTTTTTCAGAAAAAAAATCCTTTTTATATTCATTCTCTAACTCATACATACATCACTATTTTATTAAGAAAAAGATTATTAGAAAATGTTTTTTTTTTCATGAACATCACAATATTTAAATTGAGGCTATTAACTTGGCTGAAACACCAAAAATTGATCATAATTTTACTCCAATTATAAATCAAATTGAGATCAATTTCATTAAAGCTAAGCAACAAGTTATTATTATGGCTTAATATTTTTTTATTAATTTGACCTAATATAAAATTAAATTTGAAATCAATATAAATGATACAAATATTATTTATATATTTTTATACATATAATTGAGTTAAATATATTTGTTTTACAATAATTTAATGAACAATTATATTAAACTTTAAATTAATTATTTTTTTATTTTTAACGATTAGGTCAAAATAAACGATCATAATTTAAATTAATAGAATAAATAATCAAATTTGTTTTATTCATATTTTTTATCGAATTGTGATTGAATCCAAAATTTTTAATTTAATTTATTTTTTTCTTTTCAAAATGCTATATTAACGCGTGATAGTTTTTTTAATGAAACTTTTATTCAGATAATTATTATAATTCAAAAGCTCATATTCATCTCTCACAACTTTCGTAAAAACTCCAAAATTCACTTTGGAAACTTGACTCGATCTTTTTCGGCTTGCAGCTCCCCCCAATCTCCGGCATTTCTGTTCTCCAAAAACCCGCGAGCGGATCCAAACTTCTTCTTCTTCTCTCTTTCTCTCTCTCTCTCGCTCTCTCTCTCTCGCTCTCTCTCAAATAAAAACAGGGGACGGCGTAAAAGGGAGATTTTGAAAAGAAAGAGCTATTAGCCCTTTTTGCATTGTTTATTGCTAAAATGTCGTAGGGCTGCGGGACAGAGCATTTTAGTTTAGCTTTACGTTTAATCCTGCAAGCAAGCCCATCGCCCACCGGACCACCATCACATTCCTGCAAGATCCCCGCTTGAAGAAGAAGAGTTGCTGACACTTGGAAGTGAGAGAGAGAGAGAGAAAGAGAGAGATTTTGGACGCAGGGGAAGAGAAGGGAAACTCCATTATCACTTTTCTTCTTCATTTCAATCACGGATCTCGCACTTCGAAGTGCTAGAACCCAATTGGAGAAACCCTAGAAAGAGATACCTGCCCATCTTAAACGTTGAAGGAAATATATGGATGTAAGAGATTTGCATATCGTATATTAATGAGATACTAAAAACTCTATTGATTTCCAAATTCTTTAATACTGGAAATTCCGTGCCTTATAATCTGTGCTATTTGCTATTAATGGAGTGTAGTAATTTTCTCCTCTGAAGGAAACAAAAAATCATTGCTCCCAGGGCAGGGCATCCTTTTCATGGCATAAGAAACAGGGCTCCTCTTCTTAAACTTTCCTCTGTTTTCTCCGTCATCCTCATCCTCTGTTTCGCTGGTGCAATGGAGTCCGGTTCGTGCTCCGTCAAAGGCTTCTACTCTTCTCTCGCCGATGGCCTCCGCGACCTCGAGACCATTTTGGCTTCAACCCCATTCATGTCTCTGCAGTTCATCCGAAGGGCAGTCTCCCTCCTCCGTTCTTCCCACCATCAAATAGTCAATCTGGTTAAGGATCTCCATCTGCCGGCGAGAGAGAAATGGTTCGATGAATATATGGTCGAAAGCTCCCGCCTTTTGGAGGCTTGCCGCGTGCTCAAGCTCCGCATAGTCGCCATGGAAATCTACGCTTCTTATGGAGGCCACAGGATCTCCACCATCAGCCCCAGGCAGACAGACCGAGAGGTCATCTTCTATCTCCCCTTCATCGTTCTCTCTCCCAAATCCATAACCCAAATTTCAAATTCGCGAGTTTCGCTGAATTCATGGTGTGCAGGTGATGTCGTCGATCACCTTTTGCCGAAGGGAAGCCGCAGGGCTGGAAGGGGAGAACAGAGCACTGATAAGTAGGACGATCAACCCTCTCATGTGGTGGTCGGACGGGAGGGTCATGGTGGAGACGGCGCTCAACGCCTTCAACGGCTTCAGGGGAGTTCTATACGCCATGAGGATGATGAGCTGTTCCCTCCTTATCTTCTTGCTCTGGGGTACGGTGCATTGGCTGCCGGCGGCCGTCTCAGGCATCGAAGTCACGGTGCCGGCGGCTGAGGCATCCCTTCTAATTGGAACCGGATTCATGGAGTCCATGAAGAGGCTGCAGGAGAGGGTATTGGCGGAAGTGGAGAGGGTGGAGGAGCCGCCGCGGATTCTGATGCACGAGTACCAGCGAGTGAAGGTGGCATTGCGGGAGTTGGAGGCGGAGGTAGCCGGAGGGGAGAGAGAAGAAGTGAGGAAGAGGGTGGAGAGCTTGAAGAGCTGCATTGAGGAGATGAGGAGTGGAGTGCTGAATGTGGCCTGGGAGGTGGACGATTTCTGTGAAGAGATTGTTAAAGGGAGGGACAAGCTTATGGGCCTGTGCTGTCCTAACTAGAAAAAGAAGCGATTTTTTTTTATATAAATTATTTTTTTATTAAATATAAATAATAATAATAATAATAATGATATTTATATTTTTATAAAATGTTTTGAATTTTCTTTTTTCTTTTGTATTGAGAAGGACCTGATTAGATCATCGTTTACTTAGAAATTAGAATACATCTCTGGAATATTATTAAAATTTTTAAATAAACATTATTTTAATATTTTATTAAAGTACACGTGGAACATAAAATAAATTTAAATTTTAATATTATTAATTTATATTTGATGTGAAATAAATTTAATTTTTATATTTAAATTTATATATAATGTGAAATAAAAATTAAATAATAATAAAATACATTTAAAGAAATTTTTAAATTTTTTTTTTCGCTCTAATCAAATGAGGTGTATCAGTTCACATAGTATGTAACTCTAGAATAAAATAAAAATTTAAAATTATAATTATTATTCCTACTTTTTAAGTTTTCAAGACTTAAATGAATGCTTATAATATTCCAGGCATCTAAAATAGAAAAAGAGTAGCCCAATATAATACCAAGCGTTTGTCAATTTTAAAATAAAAATTAAAGTTTTATATGTATAAAATTTCTTTTATTTTAAATCAATTTTCGATTTGATTCGAACATAACTTGATGTTCTGAGTCAACTATGTGGTATGCATATAACAAACATTGATATCATTAATTTTATAAATTTGCCATCAGTATGTGTGCGTTATTCTTTCTTATAAACACAATTCATAAAAGAATATCTATAATATCAATTTTTATGTTACCCCTGCAGTACATCATATTTAAAAATTATAAATTTATGATATCAAGTTGAGTTCGAGTTGTATTAATTTTTTTTAAAAAAAATTGACTTTTAATCATAAGAAAATTAAGGGATATTTATGATGTAGAACGAATGGTTAAAAACAATTTGAAAAAAGTAGGTAAAAAAAAAATTGTATGATCAAACATGAAAAAATTTAAATTAATGACGATATCTCCTAATTCAGAAAGAGTTAAAAGAACACACGGCATCTTTCTGGAAACCACTTAATGAGCCCCGCACTTTGATTTATAAGTCTTGCTAGTAAAAGCAAATTTTCAATTTAAAAAAAAAGATTGTTTTCATTAGTTTTGAAGTATTTTTAGTATAATTTGGAATTTTCAATAATTCTGTTTTAAGTTATTTTCATATTTTTCATATTCTAATTTATATAAAATTTAAAAAATAAGATATTATCACGTGACAAAATATTTTTAATATCTTTTCTTATATAGTAATTAAGTTGCCTATATAGGCTTGTATTCTCTATTTTAAGCGTGACATAATAAAAATATTTTGAAATTATTTTTAAATCACTATTTCATCTTCCCCGTTGGATTTGTATATTTCAATGCATTATTTTGATCTCTTTTATAGAATAGATCATAACTTTCTGGTGTTTTCGATATATTTATTTAGTTCATTCTTATCTCGCTATTATGTTATTTATAGAAATTAAAATTTTGAAAATCCAACCAGTCTTATAACAAGCAAAATAAAAAGTTCAAAATTTTAGAATTTTAATCAGAATCAAATTGAGGTCTATCCGTATTTATTTAATAATTCAATAAATATTTATAAATATAAATTCATAATAATAATAATAATAATAAATAAAATATATCAAAAATAAAACATAATTCCATTTTAAAATTTTAAAACTCAAATTTAACAACATTAAAATTTCTTTTAAAAATTATTAAATATTAAAAAATATAAAATTATTCTTATAAATAACAAAACATAGAAAGAATCCTTAAAAAAATATAGAAATTAAATAGTAATATACAAATATCATTTTCATAAACAATAAATAACAAAAGTTTAATAAAAATTAATCAAAAGAAGAAAAATGAAAGCCGGATTGCTTCAGTGGGTTCAGGGTAGCTCTTTAATACACCTTCCTGGCCCTCTTTGATGCAAGTATTAAAATCAATACTAAATTAAATAATAATAATAATAATAAATAAATAAATAAATATTTATTATAATTTACATAAATTTTAATATAAAAGAAAACTCGAATCACATATAATATTTTTAAAGTGATTCCAACATTTTAATAAAAAATTAATAATTTTATTAAAAATAATTAAAAATACAAAATAATATAATATTTTTATATTAAAGTTTATTTATTTATTTATTATAATTTTTATTCCCGTGCCAAACAAGTGTGGATTAGGGTTGATAGATTTGTAGTGGACAATATGGAACTACCTTGAAATAAAAAATTAGGTGGTCAAAAATAGAATAAAAGAAAAGATATTTGGTAAAATAGGCGGTCGAAAATAGAATAAAAGAAAAAATATTTGGTAAAAAATTCAAAGTCATTCGACCTTCAATTGTTAGTTTCAATTCACGATGAATTCTAACAAGCAGAGAAGACTATATGGAATAATACATCTTTCAATTTCTCAAAAATCTTTTTTATTTTTTTACAATGATCTCTTCTTACATTTTTTTTTTGCTTTACTTTTTTTTTTTTTTTTGAATCACCATACTACTCATGCTTAAAATAACCACCTAAGATTTAGACTTTTGGAACGCCAAACATTATATGACTTCTTGAATTATTAACATGAAATTAATCAAGACCTTGATTTTTGGGAAATAAAAAGATATATTTCACCATGACTTTTTCTCTAATTGTGAGTATCCACCTTTAATTTCATCAAATATGATTATATCCTCTAAAATATCAATCATCGACCGAAGACCAACAAAGTTCAAACTCGATCAAAGATTCAAATGTCATCTGATGACTAACGTTGCTTTAAGGCACTCATTAAAGTAATCAAAGTCGGCACACCGTAAGAACGAAGAACTCCCAACAAAGTGGTACGGGACTCGTGGCAAGTAACATACTTCCATTACTTGTCTTGCCAACAATCATAATAATGAGAAAGCCATTGCAAATAACATGCTTCCATCCCTCGTCTTGTTGTTAGTTATGATAAGTGTTCATATAAAGGCATTAATCAAGAGTCAAGACATTCGGGAGATAATGAAAGACAAATTTTGAGTACATTGTGCAATATTGTTTTACTTATTCTTAGTTAAATCTCACCGTGCTAAACTTGCCCGCTAATCTTCCTCCGGTGATTTCTTTGAAAGATGCTCATGAAAATTGTTGGGACCATTTTTTGTAACATAGAAGGAAACTATCTCTAATAGGATAGTCGACTTCACGAGATAGCTCCTAGGGTGACTTGAAAAATATTCATCAGATAACTTTCTAAAATTTTTTAACGAGATTGTTTCCAGGATGGCTAGAGCAATTCCTAGATAACTTCTCAAGTGATTCTATGAGAAAGTCTTATATGATAATCATACAAGATAGTTCTTTTTAGAAATCACGAATTCACAATCAAGATGGTGTGATTGAAGGCCTCGTCCTCTTTTATGAACCAATTGGTACCATTTATTCTTTTGGGATGTGTCGCTAACCGATTGTCATCTCATAAGCAAAGTTACGACGGTAGGTGAGACGAAAACCCTTACAACCCCGAGCACATTAGAAACTGAGGCATTCTTGTGAAATCCCGGAAATTCCCAGCACAAGTTCTACACCATATGAGTCTTTCTCTTGACTTGTGCTTCTCCTTTTAACTTGGCACACTTGGTGTGCCTCTTCAAAGGTCGTTGAAAAAGAAAGAATTTACGAATGCCTCGCTAGCTCGAATTCCAAATTTGATGCCGCTCAAGTGCAAGAAAAATTGCCGTCCTTGAATGAAACTATCGTCATTGTTCGGGCTGACGAAGGAAACAGAGAAGTAATGCTTAAGCCACGGACTCTGGAATGGTCGAGCCTTGGTATCTAAGGCATCAAAATCCAAGAATTCTAGTTCAGATCGAAATTTTGTCGACTCCAAGAAACAATATGGTCCACAGATACCACACAACAAGGAACTCATATGGTGTAATTATTGTAAGAAATCTCATCTCACACAGTAGAGGTATGGACAGTCAAAAAGGAAAGGAAAGTTCACAAGCACAGCCAGGTTTAGATGAAATCAACAAGAGATTGGAAAATTGAAAAATCTACTGGGAATCACTGGACATGGTGACATGAGATTGTCTGCACTGTAGCCTTCACATGTATTCTTCCTCTTCTTATGCACTTAAATGATTCGGATATGACTCATCCAGATGTATGGATAGTTGATTCAGATGCCACAAATCATAATATAAACTTATTTTTCCCATATATATAGATGGCTCTGCTAGCTGGAAATCTACTCCATTTCCCTACATTGTTTACTAAATCTTGTGACAATTAATTTTCATTCCTCCATTGTGAATTTTAGGAAAAGCACACGACGATGATTGGACGGGCTTTACTGACTCGAAGAGTGAGTATGCAGGTTAATCCACCGAATGCTTTACTAATATCGTTCCATGTAGTCTCATCCGAATCAAATAAAGGACAAGAATGAGTAGTCAAAATAATGCATCCCTCATTGGTCAATGGAACAGTAGTTGAAGATTTTCATGTGATATATATGTGAACTTGCAAAAAAATAGGCTGAGTTCAATTTCCAGCTAGCAATAAAAAGAAGAGTTTTATCCTTTTAATGTTTGGGGGCCTTCCACCATCCCTAATGTTTCTGAGGCTAAATAATTTGTTTTTTTTTTTTTTTTCATTGATGATTGTACTCAGTGACATGATTATTTTCTTTTCAAGTATAAATCTAATGTGAGCTCTAGTTTTCTAGTCCTCTATAGTATGATCCGAACACAAGTCAATGTTTAAATTAAAAATGCATTCCGATGACGCAAAAAACTACTTCAATCAGCTTTTGGCTCTTTACATCCAAGAAAAAGGATTCATGAGTGGTCATGTGTCAGTCAATACATCCAGTAAAATGGAGTTGAAAAATAGACATCTTCTAGCGACCACAGGTGTCCTCTTATTTCAGAATAACCTCGAAAAACCTGGACTCCAAAAGCCTGATACATGTGACAAAATTTTTTCCCACATTTATTGTCTCTAGCTGTTTGATCCCTAAAATCTTTGGTTGCACATCCTTTATAAATATCCATTCTCAAACCAGAAGCAAAGTTGATCCACGAGCCCCTAGATGCATTTTTTCTGATTACTCTTCGACACAAAAAAGGTCATAAGTGTTCCCTCAAACAAGATTCTATATTTCTAATGATGTCACATTTGTTGAAAAAGAACCCATTTAGGGTATTCCTTCTCTTCGGAAGGATACATTGCCCTTGGAAGTGGACAATTCTCGCCCCTTGCAAGAATTCTCGTGAAATGACATTTCCTCGCACAAATGATTTAGATGTCCCTAATGTTCTTAGAAAAGGGACTAGAACATGCACCTTACTCCTATCCTACAAAAACTTATCTCCTAATCACAGAGCTTTTCTCACCAACCTAATCACAGTTTTCATACCCAAAACTTTAAGGTATTAGGTGAGAAGAAGTGAAGAGATGTGAAAATGGTGTTGTAAGCACTCCAAAAAAAAAAAAACATGGGAGTTGGTAAAGTTGTCGAGTGGAAAAAGGGTTGTAGGGTGTAGACGGGTGTTCACAATGAAGTATAAATCAGATAGCTCGCTAGAACGATATAAGGTGAGGTTGACGGCAGAGGGATACACAAAGACTTACAAAGCAGATTAACTTGAAATATGTGCTTCAGTTGCTAAAATGAATATTGTAAGGGTGTTTCTATCTTTAGTAGTCAATCTAGATTGAGAATACAAAAATTAGAAGTGAAAAATGCATTCTTGCATTGTGATCTAGAGCAGAAAATTTACATGGAAATGCCATTGGGTTTTTGAGTTGGAAATAGACATGGATGCCGTGTGCAAATTGAGAAAAGCTTTGCATGGGATGCAGCAATCTCCTAAAACCTGGTTTGACAGGTTTACCAAAGTCATAATTGGTATGGGATATAGGCAGAGTAAAAATGGTCATACTCTATTTGTGAAACACTATTGTTAGTATATATGAAAGCTATATTTGTATGACACAATTCTATATATGAATGATACTATACTGACCTGGAATGATACAGATGGAATAGAAAACTTCAAGGGCTTGGTGAAAGAGTTCAAAATCAGGGAACTGGGGAGATTTAAGTTTTTTGGGGTTGAATTTGCTCATATTCTCAACAGGGAATTTTTTTTTTTTTTTTAATAACAGTAGAAATACATCTTAGATCTGTTGATGGAGGCTAGGCA
Organism: Apostasia shenzhenica; assembly: GCA_002786265.1. NCBI lineage: Eukaryota > Viridiplantae > Streptophyta > Magnoliopsida > Asparagales > Orchidaceae > Apostasia > Apostasia shenzhenica. The sequence continues at coordinate 173,596 of KZ453612.1, forward strand.
GCCTAGAAGCAATGCGGATGAATACTGATAACATAGCCTAATCTTTGACCCCGATAGATAAAAACTCACAACAAAGACTTGTTAGAAGGCTTATTTATTTATCACATACTAGACAGTTCATGCATAATTCTAAAGAAATACATCTTAGGGCAGCTCACTGAATTCAAGAAGACAAAAGAACTGCCATTTAAAGCCTATACTGATGTAGACTTTGCAGGGCGCATTATTGATAGGAGATCAACTTTCGAGTATTGCAACTTTTTGGGAGGTAATATTGCAACAAGTAAAAAATAAAATGTTGTAGCTCGGTCAAGCGCAGAAGCCAAGTTCAGATCAATGGCATTAAGAATCTGTGAACTATTGTGGCTTAAAATAATCTTGGATAATTTAAAGGTTAGAGAGGTCCATTGAAGCTTTATGGCAATAATAAATCGGCTATTAACATTACTCATAACCCTATACAATATATAGAACAAAACATGTTGAAGTTCATGGTCATTTTATAAAGGAGAAGCTAGATAGTGGTCTACTATGTACTCCATATGTACCCACCAGTGGTCAAGTTGCAAATAATCTGATAAAAAAATGCCTAGCGCAGTTTGTCAGAAGTTAATAGGCAAGCTTGGAATGGAAGACATCACTCACTACATGAGGGAAAGGGACTAAAAAATGTTTTTTCTCACGTTTAGGAAATCCATAAATCATTACCTTATAGTTTTCGTATTCAAATTTTAAATTTTAAATTGTTTCTTTTTATTTTTAGAGCTTATTTCAAGAAACCAAACAATTAGTGGGATAATTTCCAATTCTATGGTTGTGGAGTTTTTTTTTTTCATTTTTTCCTATCATTATGTGTACATAAAAGTATTTTACTCTTATTCAAGATGAATGAAGATCATTATTATCATTCAATCCCTTAATCTTTAGCTAGTCATTTTGGATATTGCACCACTCAGATGAAATCACTATTGAGAAGCATGTTGGCTTCTGTTTGAATGGCTTTTCGCCTCTCAGAACAAAAGGATTTTCTGTCTATATGGTTTTGTGCCTTCTAGTCTGTTGAGCCTATGCTCAACTTTTCTATCAAGATGAGTCATATAATTGAAACTCCACATAAAGATATCAATATAAGCAGAAATGATTTGGGCTACTACTTCTGTACTTCATTCAAAGAGGATGCACTGAGTTTACGGGACATCTTCTCCCCATTTATAAGATTGAATATAAGAACTGGAATAAGAACTATTACTAGGGCTTTCACCCTTTATTCTCATGGTTACAACTCGCCCATATGTCTTAACTTGACATGGTTGGTGCAAACAATGATCCGCTCAAGATCTACCATGACAATGACTGCTCCAATCGACGTTAAAAACGTAAGATACAGACATAGGGTGGACACCACCATCCAGAACATGGACATCAACGGACTCCCTATGATGACATTGTGTGGCGACCAATAGGTCAAAACCACAAGAAGTAAGTTCTGAACATCATGTCAATAAATGGAATTGATGATATTGTTAACTCTGGCGTGATTAGATGGTGCTGACTCATCCTTGGTTGCTCCTGTTGCGATTGATCTCTGAGGAGTTATTCTTGTCCTGGTGCCTCTTGGAGATCTTTGTGTCGAGGTTAATACCCTCTTTGCTCCAAAGATCTCCTCTTCTTTAATCTTTTCCTCTATTATACTAGTCTTGATGCCTCTGAGGCGACCTCAATCGATAAAGCAGTCCACAAGAGCCTTGAAGGCCTTGCATTCCTAGATATTGTGGCAAAAGTCACCATGGTGTAGACAATTCTTGGTGGTGTCACCGTCTCCGGCCCTAAAATTTGGATGTTATACATCAAAAAGGTCTTGTTTGTCCATGATGGAGAAGACCCATACGAGGGGATGCATGACGCAATGCCTCACTCCATTAGTTTGACGGTATGTAGGTTCCACTGTCCTTATTTCTCGATCTCCATTTGGTAATCTATTCTTATCCTTTAATGTTCCCTTCCACATGGCATTTTGTGGGACATGCCGGAATGAGATTCATCCCTTCTTTTCTCCTTTTGTCACCTTTGGAGCTCTTATCGACTTCGTCAACTGATTCTTTCTGCTTGATGTACAAGTTGGCACAGTCTATGAGTTCAGCCATGATTGCTTGTGAAAGACTTCTTCAAGGAGTTGTAGAGAGACCCCCTCCTGATGGCATTCACGAAGGCAAAGAGGCAAATCTCCATCCTAGCTATCAATTTAAGGAACCAACTGATAATTCCCGAAGACTTTCATTTTGCTAATCGTACCAAACTAAGTGGGGAGTTAAAATGCTCACAAAAGAATCAACTTACTACAAAACTCAAGGAAAAATTGGTTAAAGCTATAAATGGCCCTTGGGGAAGGCCCAATGAAGTGTGGATCCGTGGAAAGTACTGGCAAGCAACTAGCGTTTGAAGGTGTTCGAGATGTGAGTCATGTGAGCAAACAAGATCGCCATCTTAAACCAAATGATGTGGTCGTGGAGGTCAGTGAGTCCATTGCAATCATCCAATCTAAGTTCCTTGGTAGGCCAACCACATTTGCAAACCCTAATTTCTTAAATAAAGAGGTTGTGGCACTGTGGTACACCTGTCTATGGTTTCCGACTGATTGATCACTAACTTCTCTTTCATCTAATCAAACATGAACTTCTAGCATAAATGCTAGCAGAACTATGACGGCCACAAAGCATGCCCCATTTTCGCGATTCCCAGGTCCATCCACCTAGATTCTGACATTGTTCGAGTTAACTCCGCCATGTTGTTTCGTAACTTCTCGATCAATAAATCCCTTTCCTATTGGAGCTTTGAGGAAGGGAAGCCCTCTTGCTAAAGGGTTTTCCTAAATGATTTGACATATAGACCAGCGAGGTATCTACATGCTCTTTTTGCACTAAGAGATGCTCCTAATGAGGCAAAGCATTTGTCCCTATGCGCTTCCATGGTGCCCGTGAGTAATTGGCGCCTAGTGACTTGGTGTTGGGGCCACTACACTCATCCCTACTAGCCATCTTCAAAAGTCTCAATAAAAGCATAAAAAAATGTTTATGACTAAATCTGTCAGCTTAAATGAAACGATTGATCATGAGCCTAAGAGATCGTCAAGCACAGTATCTTGCTTGACCAAAGTCACAAGGTCATATAGAAAAGTAAAATAATGAAGATGCAAAAACAAACAAAAGTATATGACAAGTTTAGCGTGAAAAACTCACAATAATCGGATAAAACCATGACACCTCTTTTTATAGGCAACTTATGAAGCAGGATCACAATAAGAAAAAGGAGTCACATCACCATAATCTTCGAGTACAATTATCCTTCATGTTAAGGCCTTGGAGTGATGTTTGGCTTTGGCACTATGTAGAATACCATGGACTAACTTGTTTGGTTGTGGGGCCTGTTGTCATGATTGAAGTCTCATGGAGGAGGCTCAAGGCTGTCTTTCAATTACATCATGGTTGGGGTATGACGTAGGCAAGGGGTTAATGTTGCCTAACCAATCTCATAGTCGATGAAGAGGTAATTGAGCTCCCGTAAAGTCACGAGAAGGTAACTAAGCTATGTCACAAAATTCTCTAAAGAGTGGTGCGAAAGAGTCTCATAGAATGAGCCGATCTCTATTGAGTGATTTTGAACATTCTTAAAAGCAGTTCATAAACTACCTTTACTATTATATGTTGACCATTTGACCATTGTGTTAACATCTAATCCTGACATTTCAACTTATGACATATGCAAGGCTCAGATTAACCGTTGTATTTTCGTATTAATAAAATCACATAAATTTTAAAGAGGTGTGGAGGCAAATAATAAATCATTCCCATTCTTAACAAAAATTGCATGTTAATAACACATTATAAATTATTTTTGATACCTACCTTCCTCCCTCCACTCTCTTATCAAATAAGAATATGTTTGATGAGTTATCAAATATGCCACTCCCTCCTTCCTCGTAAAGCATGAACTATAACATATAAAAAAGGTTCTTAACAATAAAAATTTTCATCTTTCCCTTAAGGGAAGTGGTAGGCATAAACACAGTAAAATTAAATATTATTAAGATAGCCTTAAATTAATTCAAAATGAGCAATATACACCAATCAATCACCACAGTTTACTTAGTCAATCTAAACTAAAAGCACTGCAGGGTTTACTACGTCAACAAACTGATTTTAATCTATTTAACTTGAGACCAAAACTAAGTTACAGAAAAACTTAGTAAAGAAGCCATAAAAGAGGGATGATTTGTGTGCTCCGATAGACATCACTGCACTAACTCTCTAATAAATAAGTAGGAATATGCAAAAAATTAGAGTCTTGAGATTTCAAAGTCACTAAAGAAAAAAAGAGATCAGAGGTGAAAAAAAAGGAGATGACTAGAGAAGGGTACCACCAACAACCCAAGTCCGCAAGCATTATCATCTTCGATTCCAAAAAGGCTTAGTCGGCAATTTGGAGGAACCAAGCAGCAGGAATGCCCCAATATATTAGCAGCTAGTCGCATTTGATATTTCTATAAATTCTTCTCACGAACAATGAAGACCCAAGATAGCCCACAGCACCTGAATTCAACAAAATGAATAACTCACTTCTGAAAAAGGAAAAACAGAAAAAAAGATAGTTACCCATCCTCAATTAATTTCACATACAATCTTCGATACTGTGCCGAGATCCTCGAAATGACATCAACAAAACAAACAAAATCCCAATAACTTTAACAGGAAGGTTGGTTTATTGTGTTCTTAGCATTTTAATGCTTTTAAAGATATACAGAGTAGTGAAAGTTGTAGTTTCAGGAGGTGTTGGGTATAAACCAAAATGAAGGGAAAATACATGCACACCCCAAAAATCTAATTAAATTACTTATTCCTCCTCACCACCTCAACCCACAATTCTTAATATGGATTCTTCAAACAACAACAACAACAACAACAACAACAACAACAACAACAACAACAACCAAGAAGCCTTTAACCACTAGGTGGGTTTGATGACATGAATTTTTTATTTCCATTGCACTCAATTAAATAAAAACTCTTCATTTAACTCTAACTACACAAAATCATTCCTTATAATTTCTTGTCATGTCTTTCGATTTTTCAATTGAGACCACTCTAACATTCTTATATATGTACTTATTTCTCAATTATGTTCTTTCGTGTATACTCATTCATCTACTTTAACATCTATATTTCTATAACACTTATTTTATTTGTATGTTTTACTTTATAGGCTAACATTCGACACCATATAACATTGCTGATCATACTATCATTATATTAAATTTACCTTTAAAACTAAGTCAAATTTTTCTATGATTTTTTCAAACAGAAACAAATAATCTAGCTCTCATTTTAGGATTTTTTTTTTTATGGCCTCATTTTAGGATTGATTTTTTACTTTTATGCGGATCTAGTAAAACTAAAGGTAATATTAAAGAATTACATATAAATATAAAATTTAAACATAATACCATTTAACAATGTTTTTTTTTCTTTTGAATCTTTTTTTTTATGGAAACCATTTAACAATGTCAGTCTTCCAAAAAAAAAATTGATATTTAGGATAGACCACAGAAAGATGACCTACCACAGAGTATTCCAAGTCCCAGACAAAACATCATGGTGTAGCCAAAATAGAAGCTAGTCTGGAAGAAACCAGACATTTTGGTCTTCACATGATAGTAGTAAATGGAGTAGAGATACACATACGCAGCCGTAGAAGCAGCTGAAAAAAATGAAGTCCACTGCCAGTAGTAATTCTCAGCATTTAGAAGGAAATAGGTACCCACAATCGTAACACAAACTGTTACAATGATGAGGATAAGGAAAACCAGTAACATGAACCCATAGACATAGTAGACCTGTAAAGGGGTAAAAAAGAGAGAAGTTAGTCACCAACCACAATGACGTTCTACAATGATTGGAGTTTTAGTACAGAGCCGGTCGTCGTAAGCAACCTCCAATCAAAATGTACTGATTTTTTTCTCCGTGCAAATCAGCAAATCAAAATAACTAAACTAATTGAAAGATTCTCACTCAAAGCTAATCTTACCCTTTTCTTCACCAAGATATCAATCTTTAACCCGAGTCCAAGACTATTACAATGCTAGACAATCTCTTTATAAAGAGATCTCATGAAGAAATTTGAAAATACAATACTAAATATTGAAAATAAAATGCCAAATAAAACCTAAAATAAATATGAGACTAATTCTATTACAATAAAATTAGTTCGAAATATGGCAGATCTTCATATATCTCAAGTCTACTACGAATCAAATCTGGATACAACTAACATGAAAATCTCCAATTAGCGTTAATTAATTTGAATTTGAATTTTGATTCAGCATGTGATATCATCGTGGTCATTAATTCAATGCTAATCCGTAAACCCACATTTATCTTCCTAAAGATTTTGAGAGGAGAAATGTAAAAAGAAGATAAGTTGTTCTCCTCTATCACACACACAGAACTAAAGAGCTCTAGGTGACGTTCCTTGTAATCTTTTGATGAGTCACCGAAGAGTAACCCCAAAGATATCATAAGCTTGGCTAGTTCCCTAACTTGACGTAACTATGGTATAAAATTCCCATGTTAAAATCTTATGTATCCCATTTATTTACAATTGTACAAGCAATTTGATATTCTCATTTATTTGAAGAAAAAAATTTGTTTTTCGCCTTTGAAGTGGTTTGTCAAAATCTATGTTTTCTCCAACAAACCATCAAAAATATTTTGTTCTTGAAACAACAACAATTTATTCATATTTCACAATAGTTTTGTCTCTCCCATCTAATTCTTGCATTTTAGGCTCTTTTTACATGAAGAAAGCTCCAAGTCTGTTATCTAGCTTGACTAAAATCTCAACATGCTAATTTCCAAAATAAAATTTTCAGTTGATTTTAATGACTATTTCCACATCAGCAATTGAAATTTAGAGAACAAGTTATAAAGTATTTCATGTTGATTACCTTGTAATTCCAAAAGGATGTGAATACAAAATACATCTCAATGAAGATGCTTCCAAAAGGTAATAGCCCTCCCATTAGAGATACAACAGAAGGTGTGAGATACCACTTCTTCTCAGGGATAGGACGAGGAATGGTCTTAACACGACATGGATTATTAGGAGCACCGCTCCAGTTCCTACCTACTACAGTGCCCAGAAGTGCCAATGGAAATGAGATGAACGCCCAGATAACAAAAACAACCACCATTGTTCCAAAGGGGATAGCTGCCAATGACCGATAGAATATAGCCACCGTGTTGAGCGCAAAGCCAATTGCAAAGCACAAAAACGGGAACAAGGATGCTGTAAGAATCATTGATTTAATCCAGCTTTTACCTGGCAACGAACCCAAAGTCTGTCAGAAAAAATGGATTGAAAATTACTTGGCTAAGAGCTAAATTCCAAAAAAGAAAATTCATACCGCCATTTCGTGAATAAAGTCCTCCACTAACATATCCCGCAATGAATGAGGTGAAAGCATAGCACAAAATAAATGTTGTGTGAATTGCTCCCCTCCTGAAACCATTGAAATATTAGAACTTCTTTTACAGTCATGGTGCATGTACAAGTAAAATGTAGGCATGAAACTACTCATTCATATAGAGAATTTCAAATTACATGAGAAGGGAAAGGAACTCCAAATTGATCATTAGATATATTTCAGTTGGCAACTTTATATACCATTGGTTGTATAACATTGCAAATTGAAACAAAAATTCTGGTCAACATACCCAACATAAAGCATCCCAACAATTGCCAACAAAATGACTAGGAGAACAAGCAATGCCAGCTGGGCACCAGTACCAACAAGAGCAGAAAGAAGAACCAAATTGCGAGGAGGCCTGAAGACATCTCCATGAACAAGCTTCCAGCCAGATTCTTCACTGACATCTCTTTCCTGGCAGGTATAGAGGTTCCATAATACATAAGCTAGTTTAGAAAGTATTAACATTAATAGGATATAAAGATTGAATCAACCTATAAGATTAGTACCCAAAAATGTAAACGATTATAATATTTCTAATAAGTACACTAAAACACATTTAAAATTGAAAATGGGTTATATAATCACCAGAGTCTCCAAATCATCATCCTCGCGAGCATATTTTGCATAGTCATTTCGAAGTGTCCTCATCAGTATCATAGACACAAGGCCAGTAAGGAAAATAACCATCATAAAGGAATTGAAGATAGAAAACCAGTGGATCTGCACAAGAACATAATCACTTTTTTAAAAAACAAGAAATTGGTGAATACAAAATGATCAAGAACCTAACATGGGATAGCTAATGAAAGTAATTTCAGCCAAATATCCTAATAGACAAATCCAACTAACTGGCCCACCATTACAAAATTTACAACAATCTGAATTTTCCAATTACTACATGACATAGCAGCTATTCAGGGATTCTATGTACTACAATTTCTTCAAGTATGTGCAATCCATGTGTTGACGACGGAGACAAGCTAAGTCTCGAGAGACAGGAATCCCGATAAACAATATACCCTCCAGCAAGGAAGAAGAGAAAGAGAGAAAACGTGGACAAGTAGAAAAACACACACAAACATGTAGCTCGAAAGGATCCTCCTACATCTATGGGGCAAACTAAAGAGAGAACACCACTAAAAAAGCAAAAGAGGCTTGATAGAAGTGATTACAAGGCTCACCTCTCAAAGTACAATGAAAAAAGATGAAGAAGAAGAAGACAACAAAGAAGAAGGATCTTCCCTTACTAAAAAATTGGAGGAAGGCCCTATAGAGCTTGTCGAACCATTTTAAACTTTTCTTTCACCTTGCCTTCATAAAGGAAGGTTCCCCTGCTTATGCGTGTTTGGTTTAAGTCCCAAAGGAGCTCGATAAATTTTATCATTATTTCCCATCAAACAAAAAGTTCATTATAAAAAAATAACTTTATTCACATCCTATATAAATCCCAATATTAAAAATCAAAATTATTTTACATCACGCATTTCAATAAAATAATTAACTTTCTTTCATATCTTACACAAATATAAATATTTAAATAATTTATTTTACATCATATACATATATTAATTCTCTCTAGCCTAAAAGTAATTCTCCGACCAAATGAGCCTAGGTTAAGAGATCATGGAGAGTCTAATCATGCCTGATATTTGGTAGAATATGCACCTAGGGTTATTTCAGCTAATTCCATGTCTCATGATCCGTAAAAGTCTATTAAAGAATGATGATGACTGAATTTCCATGATTAGAAAGAGAATGTGATGATGCTAGTTGCATGTACTACCAATAGACATATGAGATTAGCCAGGAGTCATTAGTAGGAATCGAGAATGCTCCATGGGAGACTTAAGCATATTACTACATTATTCAATTAGGATGCCCTATAAAGAATGACTTGCCTTGTATCAAGCACCTCTTGGTTGAATTAGATAAGAGCATGATCAGCTCCACCGATTAGCTCGAATGGTTTCTAATCTCCTTCGGTTAAATGGAAGGATTCTCATTTGAACTAGGTTTCTCTTAACTTGGTTGCTTTGATCAAATGAGTGGATAAACAACTAATATTGAACTGTCGCTTGACATGAAAATAGTAGCCCCTCGTATTAAATGGGCATGAACATTTTATGTTGGCTCAAATAATCAACATAGAAGGTAAGCAAAGCATCCCATGATTGGAGGCTTTCGAACTTCTATTCTACTTCTTCCCCACATTGGAAGTAAAAGTTCGGAGAGTTGTGCCATGGTTTTCTAAAAACCCACGAAGATGAGAGGATTTGACAACAAGCTTGGAGAAATGTTTGATATGCTGATAGCGGAGATATTTTGCAAACCTCCAAGTGCTTCTCTTACAAGGAAGAAGGCTAAGGTAAACGAAGAGACAAAGTTTGAAGCCAAAGTATTAGGCAAGCAACCAATGCCTGGAGTAGAAAAGAAGAACACATGAGCCTACTCAACTTGAAAGTGACATGGCACCACATAAGGAATTTGAGCAAGCCAAAATCAAGGTAGAAAACACCAAATAGAGTCCTTGGATCTACAACAAGAAGTTCGCGGGTAGATCCATTAGATTAGTAGTCAATATTTAGCGAAACTACCATTATAAAAAGATTAGAAAGATGGGAGTCTAGGGGCTTGTTTGGTTGGAGGATGAATTTGGGTAAGGAAAGAGAAAATATTTTATTTTATAGAATTGATGGGAAAGAAATTTATTTTAATATTGGGAGGTGTGTAGGATGTGAAATAAAGTTGATTTTAAAGTTAGAATTTGTGTTGGATGTGAAATAAAGTTGATTTTTAAGGTTGTAATTTGTGTTGGATGTGAAATAAAGTTATTAAAATTTATAATAAATTTAAAATATTATTAAGATATTTTTTTGCCAATTTTTGGCTTCATGCCAAACAAGGCCGAAGCGCTCATTGTAGTGTACCATCATAAGACACGGTAAGGAACTCAAGAACAACACAAGGAAGAACAATACAGTGCAACTATCCATAGTGAAGCGATGCAGGGAGCACCTTCAGAAGCAGTGGGAGACCAGAGTGAAGCACTTGGAGCAGTGTATGGATGAACAAAAGCCAGCAGGAAGAGGACAAACAGAGTTGAGAGCAGCTCTCAAGCAACCTGAGAGCCACCATGAAGAGGAGCAGGACCATGCAGGCAACACTGGCGCGAGAAAGCAATAACGAGCAAGAAAGAGATCACTTGAGCCTTCGGTGGAAACAATGCGAAGATCCACCAAGAGACCTAAAGTAGTCAACACGTACCATGATGTGTCTCATGTGGACCTTGTCCTTATGCATATTATACGCACCCTTATGTCATTTCAGTTTTATAAAATTACATATGTTCCACATAACATAAATAGCACAATCAATTTTCTAGCGCACTACAATGCATTAAGTGATTTTTGCTGGGAGAGGAGTATGCCCCTTCCCATTGAATTTTGCAGCATCCTGCAAGGAGAAGTTGGATGACTCTTGTACTTTGATGTTTTAATTTATTGTTAGATGGCTAAGCGCCAAGTTTCAAAAGAAAATAAATTCTTTGGATAAGCTTTAGTTAGCCAACAGACCAAATTTATCTAAAAATGGCTTGAAATTGGAGCAATAAATATGGTTTAAAACTAGAACCGATTTTGATAAACTGGAGAACCAGATTGGTTCAATGCTCACGGAACCAGCAAAACCACTTCGCAACAAGTTTGGACGACCGATGGCTAACTGGCAAATCGATTCTCCAATGGATAAGGCCTACTGGTTTTTTTTTGTATATTTTTTGTGGGGCAAGGATAGAATGCGCAAACAATAGGTGACCTGATCACTTTTTTATTTTTTAAAATCCCCTCTCCCTCTTATGTCTACAAATACCCCATCATCTCCTCCCTCTCTTAATTCTCTCAAAAATGAATAAAATCTCATTGTTCTAAATTCGCTTTCAAATTTAATGGCTTCTCGTCGTGAAGCATCATGTGTACGAATCAAAGGTGGACAACAAACACAAGACATGTACATCCAAGATTTGAAACTACTCGTGCCCTGGCGTCTGCATCAAAGCAGGAGGATGGTGGGCCATCCGCTACCTTTGTCGAGTCTCGAGTCTCCCACACCAAAAGAAATAAGATGTGAGAAGTTTTTTTTGATATCATTACCATTTTGAAAAAATTGAATTCAATAACTATTTTTTGTAAGCTTTGTACGAATATATATTCTTATAAAGTCGCTAGACACCTTTAAAGAGTATTTGATATGATCCCACAAATTTAATCTCGATACAAGAATGACCATGATAGCTAAGGCACCCAAACCCAAATAAAACTACAAAATAGATAACCTTTTAACTTTACAAACGAGAAAGCTCGAAGAGGTATAGTATGATATGTAATTTCACCCAAACTGACATTTACACATTAAAAAAAATATGCCTATATTAAAAATATGCTATTTAGATTATGAATGCAATTATCCATAACTTGCATACCAAAAAGTTTTTGTTAATTTTCAAAAAGGAGTGTTTAGAAATTTATAAAAAGTATCACATATTTTAATTTAACATTTAAAAAATCTATCTTGTCGTATTAGTCTAACTCCTAATATTTGGATTAACATGAATGATAGCCAGTAGCCATTTAGTTGTTACTTATTATTGGATAAACAACTTTTATCGTTAAATGCACTTAACAAATCACACAAAAGCTCATAGTATTTTAATTGTTGTCAGATTCCTTTGTATGCAGTATAAAATACTATCTACTACGTTTGATAACACGACTAATAATTTATTTAAGATTAATTATTTAAAAAATTCTCACTTAAATGATGTTACATTTCACAGTAGAAGTGTTCGCATCATAAATATATTTATTTCAACAGCAATTTTTGATGCACTAAGAAACTTAAGTCATAAATGGGAATGGAAATAAATTTATACGCATGTGAAATGATACTTTTGTTTCCACTACCCGTTGAAATATAATGGAGCTCCCTCCATTGTCTTTTTGAGGTGATTATACTGTATGATAATGTCGTCACAAATTATTAAAATGGATATGCTAATAATAAAGAACAACAAACTAATAAAGATCGGAATTTCATTAAAGCTTATAAGGATTTACGAAATATTTTTAAATATTAAACATATAATTTTTTTTTCCTCTTCTTTATTCTTTTCATGTAGCCGACCCCACCTAGTGGGATTAAGGCTTGGTTGTTGTTGTTGTTGTTGTTATTCTTATCATGTGTGTTTCAAATGTTTAAGAATGTTGATTTACATTATTTCGTTCGAAAATGGAATAAAAATTTATAATCTTCCTTTAATTGTCTGAGAACTTTATTATATCCCGATCAAAGAGAAAAATCGATAAATACATTATTTTTGAATATGCTAACTTCTTAGAGATAGACCAAAGAACTGTAACTCACAAAAAGAGTCAACTTATCATCTACTTCGAATTTTTTTTTTTTATTACAAGGATATAGATAGCAAGAGATAAATGTAGGAGACATCAAAGAGTTCGCAAGGGATTTCAAGAATTCCCTCAAGGCAATGGCTAAATGACTCAAGAAGCATCTTCATCCAATTCTGTATCATCAAAAACTCAGAGTACAGAGGCAACTAAAGCAAACCTCAATGAGCTTAAATTTCATTTGGGTTTATAGATCCAACACGATGAAGACTACAATAAACTAGATCAATGGAAGGTTTAGTCCAAGCAATTCCCTACTTTAGCATCCCGGGCAATCAATGTGCCAGCAATACAAGCATCCACAATCATGTTTAAGTCAACTTTCTCCTTAGAAGGAGACCTCTACTAAAATTATTTTGGAAAAAGAGCTGCAAAACGTTTTCTCAGAAAAGATGGCCGAGAATGAAAAGTTGGCGGTCAACCTAAGGTCACTTGAGAAATCCTCCAAGGAGGTGATGAAAGAGGCCCAGAGCACGGCTTCCGAAGAACTTGATCACCAGAGCATGGAGAAGTAAAGAACTTAAGGCCATTGGGAAGAGTTTTAAGAAGTTGTTCTCCATTGAGGCATTATTCGCAAAGAAGGCTCAGTTGATCCAGTAGGAGGTAGAAAAGAATGCCCCTAATTAAACACGAAAAAGTAAGGAGGCTACTGAGAAGAGAATCGCCTAGCAAATCTCAACTACCTGTGATTCCATCACGGCTAAGGCCATTGCACTTGCAAGAAGAGCCTCGAATGCACAAGCAAGTGATCAGAATGAAGAAAGTTTGGGAGACCTTAACTACCAGTCTATTGGCAAACCGAGAAATAACACAGGAAGAACTTGAGAAAATGAAGCCAAATCCTTGCTTTCACCATATGACCATGTCCAATTATAAGTAATCTTCCCAAGAAAGGAGTTCACGCAGTCAAAGAGTTCGTGAAGTCACGAGAGGAAAAGGAAACTATAAAGCAAGAAGCAAATAGCAGACTATTGATATAATAAAAACATGTGCATTACTTTATATTATATTTTTTTATAATTCCCATGTAAAAGGTAAATAGCAGACAACATTTATGACAACTTCCTGTGTTGTCGCAAAACTTGACTAATGTGTATGCTTGCACTTGCTTTTTGTGTAACTCGCACCAACATTAGACACAAGAAAGTATATTATAAAACTTGTGACTACAAAGCCATACATATTTAGCTAAGGTAGGTGGAGGGACAATACTCATGCCCAATCTATAAAAAGGTATGGATGAGTCGACCAAGCCGAGCAATGACCATAGAGAGCCAAACCTATTTAATTCAACTAGTTAGGTAGGGGGAAATATGCTAAACCTGTTTATGAATAGGTCGATGAAACCAGTATATCACCGCAAAGCTATATCTAATCGAATTAGCTCATTAAATGGAAGAATGATAACCATGCCTAGCTTGTTAGGAGGTATGGCTAGGTTGATAAAATCGGAAGATGACCGACAGTGCGTTGGCATATGTCAAACTAGAGGACGGATATGTCAAACCCTCAACATTGGAATGCTTTGTTGAGAACCTTCCAATGATCCACTTTAGTTGTAGTTTGTTCTTGAGTTGCAATTTGCTCGAATAACTCTCAAGAATGTTAAAAGTGCGCAATAATTAGCTTAAAGAGTAGACAAGAGAGCCCTTATTTACGGTGAGTGATCAATTTATTAGAGTAAATGGAATTTTTACAAGTACAAATAAAAGAGAAACAAGATATACTCTTTTAAGGATAGAACTTCTTTAAAACATCCTCACTCCATGTCCTGAGTAGTGGGATTCCATTAAAGTTCATCAGGTGTTAAGAGTTAGGTCTTGTAACACTTTTGATGATGAAAGGGCCTTCCAAGTTAGGCTCAAGCTTACTCACACCAAGGTTGCCACCAGCAAGGTATTGCTTGTGTAGGACCACACAACCATGCAACCACGAACCGCACACAGGCATGCCCGGCTCCCTCACCACCAGACTTCTCCATTGCGGCATTGACCTAGCTTTGGCGCGCGCCAAGTTCTGCGCCTCCACTTGTCCATCTACATGCTCCGAGCATGCTCGCTAAGCGCTACTTAAAGGAAAAAATTATATCCCGGTGTCTAAATCCAGTAATTGGAAAGAAAAATGTGATGCTATCAATTCAGTAAACTGCTCTTAGACACCAATGATTAATTGATGGTCCCAAGTAAGAGGCAAGGATGGTCCATAGGTAGACCTGCTTATTGAATCGATCCAAACCGGAATCAATCCAGAACCACTTCAGTTCAAAACTGATTCTTAGTGAACTGGATTGATTCATTTCGAAGCTGAATGAACCAAACCAAACTGGTCCAATCTGACACTGATTATAATTCCTAGTTTTAGAAGAACTAGATTCAGTCTAAAACGATTCCAGTTCGACTAAAGTGGACTTGGACCAATTCTAAACTAAAACTAGTCTTGTGCCTTAACTCTTCACTCACACTAAATTCATAAATTTTCATACAAATGACAATCAGTCATTCAAGCAGTACTTCTTTTCACTAAGGAAATAAGGCGTTGCACATTGGCACAAATGAACCCCACCTTGTACTTGGTAAGTTTGAAGAGTCAACCTCCAAGTCAGATCTTGACTTTCCGACAAATTAGCCAACGAGTGATGATGAAGGAACGAAAGAATAAACTGGAACTAACCCAACCACACAAGCATTAGGAAACTCTGGTAAAAGTTGGGTGAAGCATAATAAGGTTTTGGATCATTTCAATTAAATCACCAATCCTAACATTTAACTGGACACCTGAGTATTTCACGATTTGCAAGTTATGTAAGAACAAGTATTCTTATAAATAAGGAATGGAAGGTCAAACCGACACTTTTAAGAAGCACCTTGTGAAATTTCACAAATTTGATAAAAGAGTTCCTAACTAACTTCTATTGAAGGTCGCAAACCCAACTAAACCCACAAACAAGGTCCATGACCTAGTCATTTAAGAATGACTGAACACGAAGGGGGTTAGTACATTATATAATTAGGACTGAATAATCTTTCATTTTACATGAAAATGAAAATTTATTTACAACCAACATACCAATGTATCTCTAGATACTTAAGAAACAATGTCTATGTATAAAGAATATAAAAAATCACAAATTAACCATTTGACAAATATTTCATAAAGAGTTAGCTTAACATCAGATATATAGAATAGTATAAATGATAAAAAGTATCTAGTTGTTACTTGTCATTAAATTGATAACCAATGAGAAATGCCTACATCAGATATATGGACGTACTCACAGCTAAGCATATTTTCAGATTATTAGGCTAGGTAACCTGTGAAAAATTTCTTGCATTGTATCAGGTGATACTCGGTTAAATCGAAGAAGACCAAAATCAACTCTAGCTTAAGTGATTTCTAATCTTTCGTAGTTAAATGGGGGGATTGTCATTTGAACTGAGTCTCTCTTAACTTTATTGTTTTAATTGAATGATTGGGTTGACCAAAATGCCACATGGACGGCTAATATTGAATTGTCGTTTAATACGTAAGTACCATGTTATATCTTAAAACTCTTGTTTGCTTTGGGCCTAACACACCCTCAACTCATCTTAACTGCACTCAAATAATTTTCTATATTGATTTCAAATCATCCACAAATTTTAAAATTAAATATCAAATTTATTTGATAACGTACACAAATTTTAATATTAAGAATCAACTTTATTTTACATTTTATACATACTTTAATAATAAAATTAACTTTATTTCGCATCCCACACATTCGCATCATAATATTAAAAAATACATATTTTTTTGTTTCCATCACCAAAACAACTAAATCCAACTTCAAAACATACTCCTACCAAACCCTTAAAGGTGCTATATGAATAATAGGCTTTCAAACCTACTTAAATTTCCTTGCCTTACGAGGCTAACTGACTTTATTGTTGTAATTAAGGAACTTCGTTTATGTAACAAAGGTTTAACCAAAAAAAGAAAATATCCCTTTATGTTCTAGAAAGCAAGATAGTACCGTTATTAAGCATGTGGAAAATATAATGAACAGTGAACTCATAAAAAGCAACAGAAGAGCAGAAAAGAAAGTGAACATAGCAATGGATTACCTGGTGCTCAAAGAAAGGATAGTCCAAGTATACATCAAAACGATGAGCAAATGTTATATTTGTTGGAATCCATTTCACTGAATAAGTCATCTCCAGAGTTTTTCCAGCATCTAATAGTTTGGAATTTTCTTGGGTAAGATTGGCATGAATAATCTGCAGGAGGATAGGACGTTATGCCAGAAAAGGCTAATTAGGAATCGTAAAATTTCAAGTTGTGTAAGTTTTCATAAGTTGAAATCACCAGTAAGAAACTAACATAAGATATGCAAAGGTAACATGCAAGAGCCAAGGTTAATTACCACAAATATCATACCTGGTCTCCATTGTATGTTACAATAATACTCTTGTGCGTGAAGAGGTATTGCTTATTCTCATCATGTTTGTCAGTATCTCCAACAAAGGCTGGTGAAATTGCGTAAATGATTTCAATAAGAATGAACTTTGAGATGCCAATTCAACTTTCAAATACAATCAGTTTCTAGAACATACCCCAAAAAGGCAAGTCATCTAAACCACGGAGCAAGCAAAGAAAAACTTATCAGAGAGAGAGAGAGTTAATATAACATCAGTAAGATAAAAGAAATAACTGAAAACATACCTATGAAGAATTCAAACCAATATGAGTTCTCTATTGCATCCTTAAACTGCTTCACCTTAGGATCATCAAGTTCGATCGAACAAATGGATCCTTTCTCCACATTTTCTGAAAAGACAAAAGTAACAATTAACTATTTGATCTGCCTACACCATGATAATGAATCCCTTACAATGTGACCTGCAATAAATAATGATTTTGGATCGTAGCTGACAAAGGGATCTGTAAAAGTTGCAAAAAGCTGTTTCTAAACAAAATGTGTCGAAACAAAATTATGTTAAAGGGCACTGAGTTACTTTGAAATTTTAACTCGATCTGGCTGTCAATCAGCTCATTCCCACCAAGAACCTCTCCAAGTCCACCCCATTTATGTGCAGGGTTCTCTCCCCGCTGGCAAAATGGAAGGCTATAATAGTTGTACGTCTCTTGAGGGTTGTTGTATGGCCCAACCTTGTTTACCCAAAGTGTAACAGGATCATCAGGTTGATACTGAAAACAGAAAAACAGAAAACTTAGTCCCTTTAATAATATCAATGAACTTTAGAATTCACAGTGCAATATCTGCAACTAGGGAAAAGTTGCGTCTGAAAAAAGTAACATGAAATAAAAAAGAATGGTTCGCATATACGCTTGAGATTCGTTTTCCAAAACAAGAAAAGGAAGTGCTTTTGTAAAATAGTTTATTCTCCTCAATGCGATGGTTAAGTCTATTATAATTTGTTCAAATTGCAAAATAAATAATTAAATACATGTCTAGTGCCAAAATAAGATTGTCAAAAAAATGGGAAAAGCGCATGAAAAAATAATCCTGGCCTCCAGCAGAACACCGAATGCAAAGAAATTTACATTTGTATAAAATATGATTTGGTGATTCCACAAGGGAAATGTGCATTAACAAGAAGGAAATCGCCAAAGTCTGCTTGAAAATCTATTCTGTTTTAAAAAAAGTACATCTATTTTGCTAACAATGTGCAATAAATCCAATACTGAAGCCCAAAGCAAATTCAGTAGCAACAAACATCAAGTAACTGCAAAATAAATAAGAGATACAAAGAGCTCCTAACAATACGGCCCCTTAATTTGCTGCAGCTAAACGGTTATGGGCAGATATTATAAAACTGTTGTCTAGTTTGGAGATCTGCATTTGATCCTTATTAATTTAAAAAAATACTTTAAAGAGTTCTGGAAAAGCAAATGATTTGCACTCGTTATAACAAGTTATTACATACATGTATAAGAGGGGATTTTACTTGTTGAAATACAAGAGAATGACTAAGAATTTCTCTATTACAATTAGATTACATCAAAATTCAAAAGTCTATATCTCTTTACATTGGTTATGGAGATTTTGACATTTAAGAAAAAGAGTTTTTGTATACTTTTCGCAAACGATCTTCTTCTTATTGATAAGGCTAGAGATTAGGCTAAGATGAAACTCTAGCTATATAGGAATACCACAAAAATATAGATTTTCGTCTTGATATATTTAAAACTAAATATATAGAGTGTAAATTTATTTAAGATAAAAACACTCGTATTATTAAGGTAACAATTAATGATCAAATTATCAAAAAAAGTGAACAGATTAGATACATCAAATTAATCATACAAAATGACGGTGAAATAGATAATGTTATCAGCAAAATCCAAATAGAATGGACTAAGTAGAGGAATGCATTTGGAATGTTATGTAATAAAAAAAATCACTCATGCTTAAAGTAATATTTTACAGGACAATAGTAAGATCATAGATGTTATATGGTGCATAATGTTTGCCTACAAAGTAAAACTAAACAAATAAAATAAGTATCACGAAGATGAAGATGCTAAAGTGCATGAGTGAGTATATACGAAATAATAAAATGAAAAATGAGTATAACCAAGAGAAGGTTGGAGTAGCCTCAATTGAAGATAAGCTTGGAGACAGTCAACTTAGATAGTTTAGACATATATATCATAAACCAATAGAAGCTTCAGTAAGGAGAATTCGAATATTGAATTTTGCCCATATAAAAAGATGAAGGAAAAGCCAAAAAAGACATGACAAAAAACTATAAAAAATAACCCTGCACACTTAAAACGAAATAAAACGTAGTTATTTGATAGAGTGTAATAAAAATAAAGGATTCATGTAACCTACTACACCTAACAGGATAAAAGCTTGGTGGTTGTTGATGTTAATCCAGTTTGGAGAAATAATTTCTCTGGTCATGGCTTCAGCAATTAATTGATACAAGTTGTTAAACTTACTTGCAAACTCTTTAAAATTAAATCTTCTTAAGCATCAAAATCACTACATGCACCACATATCTATGCCTTTTTGCAACTTGGGGAAGAAAATCAATTTGTTTTGCTAAAATATAAAAATTGATGAAATCATATGTTTTATAAGAATGTAAAGCCATACATAAACATAGTAATTACCTCATTATCTAACTCAAAGATAGGCCAACTTTCAAAAGTAATATTAAATTTGTCTTTTAAGTGATAAAAACAAAACTAGTGAGGCCTTTGTATGATTCAGTTTGTGATGATGTTGAGATGGGTATAGATTGCATTGGCTCAAGATCAAGTAAAGTTCTACTCTTTCTGCATCTGCATGCCTCACTTCAAGTTGATTGTGCTGGAGACTTCTTTATTTTTTTCAAGTATTATGCAAGAAAAATTTAATAAACATTAGTATCAAAAGCCGACAGGAACAAAAATCAAAATGTCAAAAACATATCTGCCAACATGCATATAATCTTCCATTACATGTTTTTCTAGGCTACTGACACTGATTGTTGCTGATCTTCCTGTGTTTTTAACTTTAAGTATTATATGTCATAAAACAAGATAACTGACAGTGTGAAAACAAAAAAAAAAGGAATTTCCAGAGAAACAAAGTTACACTGATAGACCATCATCATCAGAAGGATTAAATTTCTATTTGATTCAAATATTTAGCATGATTATTGTCAATATTATCATCATCAAAAACAACATATGAAGCTTCATCAGAAGCTTGCAAGCAAAATCTAAAAATGAGCTACAGTTAAAAGTGAGGTAGCAAATCTTCAGAACCAGAAGTCTAAAGGTTATCTGTAGTGGAGTATCATACAACCATCAATGAAAATGATACAAGGATGTAAATGATATATCAGACATGCATGAAAACAAGGATGTAAATGATATATCAGACATGCATGAAAACAAGGATGGTGCTCTAAAGGCTATGGCACACCAACACTTCATAAAACCTAATATATTTATATTGTATCATGTCTGTGTATCAACTACTAATATTCTTCCAAACGCCACCGATAAATACCTGATGTGTTAGATAGCATATTTAAAAAATAAAGATGTTAATACGGTTCCAATCTTCTTAATACTTAAATTAAAGAAAAAATTTATATGTTGGACCAACAGGTTTATCCCACAATAAAAATAAAACCTAGATCATACAAAAGGCCACCAATGTTTAGATTCTATGATTCGCTGTGAGAGAGCAACACGTCGGATTCTTGGTTGGAGAGGGACTCAAGTTCACACGATTAGGAGGGAGAGAGCTTTAAGCACATTAGAATTTTGGCACATCGATATACCACATATATGAGAGACGCCATTGCTTCCTCAACATCAACTAGCACTTTCTTGTGAATGTCAAGCATGTCAATGCTTCTATCATACCTCGGTCATGCCACTTAACTTCTCTACTTTAGCAAAAAGGTTATGACTTAACGTTTATTTTTGTATTGTTTACTTATTCAGTGAGCCAAAGACTTGAAAAGAAGAGTGCATTCACCTAATTTGATTAGACAAGTATATCTGGGTCAAGTGTCGGTCACGATAGTCGCAGTGTTTAACGATCATATCTCATTTGCACTAAAGCAATTGAATTGGAAAAAATTTAAGTTGAAACTAAACTTAATCTATTGATATGTTTTTAGACTCTTGTCTCGCCTAGATATTCTTTCATTGGTTTGAAAGCAATTGAACAAACTTTATTGTATTATTTTAAAGTTAAACTTTCCAAAACTCAGTAATTGTTGAACAATATTTTCACATTTTAAATCAGATTATCCATAGTTTTGTTTTCAATAGTATCGAGAATGTTTGAGAATATATACGTATAAATAAATAAAAGAATTTTTTAAAGGACAACATGAGTTTTTGAAATTCATGTCAATACAAGTCACTCTAGTCTATCAAATAAACTACAACTTAAATATAATAATATAATATATTTTCATATTTATATTTATTTTTAATCACATTTGATTATCGAATCTTGGCGTATTCATTTCTTTTTTTAGCTTATTGTGTGGTTGTTCTCTTATCGTAATGTATCTATATCAACGCATTTTACACATGCTGTAAAATGCTTCATAGTCTGAATGGTGATGCACTGGACCTTATCAGATGCCAAACAAATCAATCTTGAAAATCCATTGACTGATAAAAAAAAATAGGAAAATGCGTTCCAGACAAAACGTTGAAATGCATTCTTGAACTGTTTGTAGAGAGAGCAATTCAAAGAGGTATCAGCTAGATTAAAATTGGAATAACGACAGTCTGATCACAAGGCCACCTATTCAGCATGAAAATCATTAAACATTAAACTCTACATCCAAATTTGAGCTAAAGAAATTATCGGACAGAGTAACAATGCAAGGCTAGCACACTTCTTAATAAAACAACAATGTTAACAGAACATTCAACATCTCAGCTTTCATGCCACAGCATATACATAGAAAACAAAGCATCAAGAATCAACCATTCAAAACAGTTCACCAGCAATTTGTAGAACCTCATAAAGAAAGTAAATTTCTCATCTAATCGAGGAAGGAAAGCGATTGATTCAGATCTGAAGTCCCTGGTGAACCACAAAAGTGAACGTATCGCTTCCAGAACAAGATCTAGCGAAGAGAAGTGCCCCTACGATCAGGAACGAATACGACGAAAAGGATCTGCGACCCACGCAGCAGGAATCTCCGATTCAGAAGGCTAGGGCTAGGAACTACCTTGTGATCGGATTCCGAGGCGGACGCCGGAGCGGCGGTCAGAAGGACGACGGCCAGGCTAGCGGCGAGAAGGGGAAGAGATCTCGCGAAGAGGAGCATGGCGCCAGCAGATCTACGAGACCGAGCGCAAATTTGCTGCAGCTCCGGGGTTTTATCGTGTTGGACCGAGCGAAGCCGTCCTCGCTCGAGTCTACGATTTGAGACGAAGGGCCTTTTCCTTAATAGAGTGGTGACGCGTTACAAAACATTAATTTGATTTTAATTTAATTTTAATTTGATTCAAAATATAAATAAAAAAGTGTTTAGTTTGATCATAATTTAATTTAAATTTAACTTATTTATTATCAATTTAAGCGCAATCCAAATTAAATCGACTTAATTTGATTCTATACTAGCTCAAAATTAAATTCATAAAATTTTTAAATTATAAAAATGACTCATTAGTCAACTCATTTAAATCAAATTATTTTTTATTCAATTTAATATTTAATCAAATTATTTTTTATTCAATTTAATATTTAATTTAATTTTTAAATAAATTTTGATATTTAAATAATTGATTATAATCTTAAAGCTAAGTTAATGGCCATAATTTGGTGCCCAGCAAAAGACTAAAAAATATCATGATAGCTAAAATTTTAGCATTATCATCAAAAATTAATAGATCTCTACAATTTACTAGTTTAATTAAAATTATATTTAAATTTGTATTCAAAAAAATATTAATAATTTAAGTGAATATTTTAAAAAACATAGACCAACATGTAATTATAAATAAATAATAGAAAATTATCTGTAATTTGCTCTATATATTTTTATTTAAAAATAAAATAAAATACTTTTATTTTATAATACACCAATTTCGATACTATATAATTACATGTTGGAGGACTTCTTAAAATTTATTATAGTAACTTGCAAATGAGCTTCTAAAAAAATTAAAAAAATATTATTATAAAAATTGATTTAAAAATAAGAATAAGAGTAATTAAGAGAAATATAAAGTGACCCGACGAGAGTCCAAGAAAGTCAATACAAAGAATATTATTCTTGAAAATTCATATAAGAAAATTAGATACTAAATAAGAAAAAAAATAAATATATAAAATAGCTAAAGTAAGGGATAAAAAAATAAAGATTTAACTCAAGTAAAATATATTAAGAAAGATTTCGTCAAAAAAATATCAAAGAAGAAATTCAAAAGGTACTTTTCATAAAAAAAAATGATATCAAAAATAGATGTATAAATCACTTACAACATCTTTTTAATAAAAGTTGTGAAAATATAATTGAACTTACTGAACCCAAAATATAATTGAACTTACTGAACCCTACACTCCAAAAAAAAGTAAAAATTACTTTTATATCAGATGTATTAGTAAAGCTAAAGACTCGAAAGCTTTTAAAAAATTTATTTGATTTTATACCTAGCAGATCTATTATGAAAGTTATTTATTTATTAAAAAATTTAACGAAAAAACTTAAGGAGAAAAAGAAAATATATATTTGATTTTTATTAACTTAGAAAAAGTCTCAAAAAAAAGTATTTTGGAGAATTTTAGAAAAGAAAAATATTTGCACTACTTGTATTAAAATTATTAGGAATATGCATAAATAAGTTGTAATCTGTGCTCGGACAAAAAAAAAATTAACTAAAGATTTTTCTATTACTGAGTATATCCGGGATGACGTGCTTTGATGTATGCTCTCCACAGATAATATTATTCTTATTAATGAAACTAAAGAGGGGGTCAAAATAAAATTTAAACTTTGAAGAAATACTTTAGAATTTAAATATTTTTATTTTAGTAGATAAAAAATTGAATATATATAGAATATATATTTAGTTAGAAAAGATGCACTCATGTTGATATTATGATAATTGGTAACTAAATTGTCAAAAAAAGTGAGCATTTTGAATAACTTGGATCAATCATATAAAATAATAGTAAAATAAATAATAATATTATTAACAAGATCGAAGCAAGATGGGTAAAATGGAGAAATTGTTCTAATGTATTGTGTCACAGAAAAATTTTATTTAAACTTCAACGTAAATTTTATGAAATTGTAGTAAGACCAGTGATAATATAAAATACTGAATGTTAGCCTATAAAAAGAAAATAGACAAATAAAATAAGTGTTGCAGAAGTGAGGATGTTAAGGTAAATATGTGGGTATACAAAAATGATACAATAAAAAATGAGTATATCTGTGAGAAAGTCAGAGTTGCACGAATTGAGGATAAACTTAGAGAAAGTTAACTTAGATGGTTTGAATATGTAAATTGTAGGCCGATTGAAACTCCAATTAGAAAAATTGAATTATTGAATTTTGTCTATGTATAAAAAAAAGAAAGAGACTAAATAAAACTTGACAAAAAATTATAGTGAGTGATATTACTCACTTAGATTTAGATAAAAATTTATTAATTAATAAAATATAATGAAAATTAAAAGATTCATTTAGCCAAGCCTACTTACTAAGATTAAAGTTTCATTATTATTATTATTATTATTATTTGATAAAAGTTTTATTATTATTATTATTGTTATTGTTGATGTTACTTTATATTTAAAAATATCTCGTGAAATTAATAAATGTTTAATTGTTACTTATAGTTAATACAACACTTGACTAGTGCCTTGTTACTGATGTTTAACTTTTTTTAATAAAGACTTAAGCTTAATTTATACGAGGTGTTAATTTCTTGATTTGGTGATTAAAGGTAACACGGGCATTAATGTTCTCAAATCAATCACGTTTATATCTATTTACACGAATAGTTCGCTCATTAAAAACCAAATGCTCCGTCTAGTTTGATTTCGCGTATATTTTAGAGTATTTTTTCTTTTTCAAGATAATAAATATTTTAAATAGGAAATATTTTTATTTTATTATTTAAAATTGTAATAGATACGAAATAAAATTGATTAATTTTATTAAAATTTATATATAATGTTAAATAAAATTAAATTTTTAGATTAAAATTTATGTAATATTTGAAATACAATTAATTTTAATATTTAAATTAAAATATAATAAAAATAAATATAAAACTATTGATGAAAGTTTTTTTTTTGAAGAAATTTGTGGCTACGGGAAGTCGGGAACCAGGCGAGGCCTACAGTTAAGCATAAATGGGCCAGATCACAAAAAGGCCCATTATTGCTGTTGAGCAACTATAGATCCACTCCGAAAAGGCCCATCACTTTCACTTTCGCTTAAACGCTCCTCACCCCGAAAAGGCCCATTTTGGCCCATTTAACTAATTTGAGTTTTATTGACTGATTCAAAGCGAGAGCACTTGCAGCAGACACTAACAGCTAGGGGTGTGCAAACTATGGTTTAAACCGAAAAATTGAACCGAACCGTTTAAATTTAACGGTTTGGTTTGGTTTAGAATCTAGCGGTTTGGTGATGGTTTGATATTTTGAATATTTCGGTTAAATGGTTTAGGTTCGGTTTCACATGTTTGGAAACCAAACCGACCGAATTAACTGAATAACCCACTTATTTATATTAGGTCAGTTCAGTTGGCAATTTGTCGATTTGAGTTCGCTCATAAACGGGTTCGCGAGAAAGAAGGCTGATTCGACCGACCGAGAAGTTTTAGATTATTTAGGGTTGCACGATTTGCGCGGCTTGCGCTGCAGGTCAAAGAGTTGCAGACCAAAAATATGGTTTTAACCAAACCAAACCAAACCGAGCCGATATTTATTTGGTTGGTTTGGTTTGGTTTATAATATAATTTGGTTGGTTTGGTTTCATTAAATTTAAAACCGAATCCAATCTTTTTTTTTGTTTGGTCACCAAATCAACCACTTAAACCGAATGCACACCCTACTAACAGCACCGTAACATGTCAAAAATTCAAAAATAATCTCAGCTTTAAAAAATTATACACTTATTAAAACTATTTTTAAATATGATTTCTGCGTCGTATGTAGTAATACCTATCAGAAAAAATATTCAAATATAATTTTGATATTATTAACAGTTATTGTGCTTAAAATTATATTGAAACAAGATTTCAGTTTGATAGTTATGTGCAACTATTGAATTATATTATAATATAATTTTAATCTTACATGCAATTAAAGCTGTAAATATCGAATTAGGATACAATTTTGGCATCATGATGTATCACACGACTGTCTGAATCGTATTCAAATGCAGCTTCAATTATGATTTTATTTGTATTTTCAATTATATAAATTATAGTAAAGCTAAAGATACTATATTTTAATAAGATTTCAATCGTATATACAATTTAAATAAATTATATTTAAATATAATTCTAACAATTCACATTATATTTGACATAATTTCATTAATATAAATTATATTTGAGTAAAATTTTGATTTACTATATATAAATTACATTCAAATTAGATTACAAATATATTATAATTTTTATTATTTTTTAACTTGCCAAATATTCACAAAATTAACTAAAAATAGAAAGAAATAATAATTATAATATAATTCAATAATATTAAAGAGTAATTTATTTTTAAAGTAACTTGATATTTTTATTAGATAGTAATACATTAAGAATTCTTGAAATGAAATTAATATTAAAATGAATAAATTAAATCATAAAATTGAAATATAATCTAGTTAATATATTATTAATTAATATAGTATAATAATCCAAGTCAATTTGGTTTTAGATGATCAATAGAAAATGCTTCGAAGAAAAAAAATGCAGATTATATAGAATTGAGTAGCTTTTTTAGTGCTGTTTTCGGGTTTTAATACTTGATTTATTTAATAAATATATAAGTTCGAGTTATATTTAAAACGGGGCTAAAAAAAATGTTGAACCAAATCCGACAGCCCAACCAGAACCATCACTTAAAGGGATATTAATTACATTCCATACTTGAAATTTATTTGCTTTCTACTTGATTTAATATTGAATCACTTTTTAAAAAAAAAATTACTCAAAATAAAACTTGATTTGTAGAATAATAAATAAAAAATAAATATACACACATACATACATATTTATACAGCGTAAATTACATTTAAATTTTTATTTTAAAATTTGATGTCACATAAATTTATGATTTGAAAAATTAACATCTAAGTTTCTAAATTTATAAAAATTATAAAATAAAATAATTTTAATTTTTTATTATTAATATTTTAAAAAAATTAACAATTTTCCCTTCCTCTCTCCTGTCCCTCCCTCCCACTGGATCCCACCGTCAACTCTCGCCGGTAGCGACTCTGCTGCCCTTCCACCATCAACTTAAGGTGGAGGGAGAAAAAAGCTGTCGTCGCCGACGAGGGGCCAGCCCCTCCTCCCCGAGAGGGAAGAGAAGCCAGCATCCCTTGTCGGCGGCGACTCTTGTGCCTTTTCGCTGCCGGTCAAAGTCATATAGGGAGGAGGTGCCGCCGCTGGCAGGAGGAGCCACCCAACCCCTCCTCCCTCCCCAAGTAGCCTCTCCCCCCTGCCGGCAACAGAGCCGCCACTCTGCCTTTGCTAGCGAATACAAGGTCGGAAGCAGGGTGAGAGAGGAAAATTTGATAATTTTTAAAAATTACGAATAACAAAAAAAAAGACATTTTTAATAATTTTAGTAAATTTAAAAATTCAAATGTTATTTTTAAAAATTATGAATAATATACTTTAAACTTAAAGTTTGAGTGCAATTTATTGTATAAAAGATTTTAATTTACAAGATAAGTTTGATGATTATGGTAATTTCAAGTGAAAATTAAATCCAAATTGTTGACACCCACAAAACACAAATAATTTTTAAGTTTAATATTTTAATTCAAGTTAAAATAAACGAAAAAGAATGCAAAAAAAATTAGCTTTGAGGTTATTTTATTTATAAGGTTAAATTTAAATAGGTTAAAATTAAATTTAGAGATTTTTTTTATTAAAAATTATAAATAATGTAAAATAAAATTAGTTATTATATTAAAATATAAAAAAATATAATATAAATTTAATTATTATATTAAAATATATAATAGATGTGATGTATGTTAGTTATTATTTTAGTAATGTGAATAAGATGTAAAATAAAATTAATTTTAATATTAAATTTTATGTGTGATGTGATATATTTAATTAGAATTAAATTAAGTTAATTTTTAATGATTGATCTAAAAATTTGAAATTATCCATTGAGAAGATAACTTCGAATTTGCGTGTGACTAGGCCTTCTAGAAGTGGGGTCCGCAACATCTTGTTGTTTTGCGCCGGTGAATTAAAGAAAGAAAAATTTATAATTATTAAAAATTATTAATTTATAGAAAGGAGAAAGGATTTTGTTTTTAATTAAGGGTGATATCATCCGGCTACCAACCTCCAACTACCACCGCCCAATGCCTCCTTTAACGCAATCCAACAATGGGAGAGCATCTGCCCAAGTTGGCTGCTTGGGTCCAAAAGGGGGCATATGGTGTGGGGCCCAACGGCCCCACTGCCCTTGCATCATAGGTGGTCCTATAAAAAAAAAAATTTTAAAAAAAACAAAAAAAAAATTAGCAGATTAATTTCCCAATTTTATATATAGTATATAGATTAAAATTCTGTTTAATAGGATGACTAAAAAACTAAAATAATATTACTTTAAAAAATAATATTAATAATAATAAATAAACTTTTTTAATTATTTTATATAAATTTTAATATAAAAAATATTATTTTATTTTACATATTCAATAATTTTTAATAAAAATATCAACTTTATATGACATTCTAAATTACCAAAATATTCGAATTGAGTATTTTGATTTAGAATGTGAAATAAAGTTAACATTTTTATTAAATATTATTGAATATGTAAAATAAAATAATAGTTTTTTATAATAAATTTGTGTAGGATGATAAAAAAATTATTTATTATTTATTATTATTATTATTATTATTATTATTATTATTTTCTAAATTATTACCATTTTGGTCCTCATGCAACAATGAACAATAGGACTGCTAGGTTTGGTAAAACAAAAAATTCAAAATTTTATTAATTTAATAATTTTTTTATAAAATAAAACTATGTGTAATATATTATGAAAAAATAGGTCTTAAATTTCATGAACCACATACATTAAAAAAAGAATCAAATTTTGGTGTTTGTTGTTAATTATGTGCTTAATGTTCTTAACTTTAACTCTCAAATTAGATAAATTTAATTTAATATTATCTTAATTATATTAATAAATAATAATTATTATTAAATTTGATTACACATATAATAATATTAAGATATTTAAAATAACATAACATAACAATAAAAAAACATTCAAACTAAAGGCAACATAAATTAAATTTGCTAAAATTTATTTTACTATTTTTGAGCTACCAACGTGCTGAAATATATGAAAAGTGGTGGCATAATGGCATTGTGTTAGGGACGTTAATCATTTAATTTTGGCTTCTCGATCTCGATCTAATCTAAAATATAAATAAAAAGAATTTAATATGTTCTTAATCTAAGCTAATCTTATCCTGTTTAATTTTAATTTAAGATCCTAAGTGAAAATCGTTCTAACTTTTAATTAATTTTTTATTTCTCAGCCAAAATATTAATTAAGTATAAAGATTTTTATTTATTCAATCATTTAAAATTTAAATGAATATCATTAGAATTTCTTTATTAATATCATTAGAGTTATAACAAATATTATAAATGAATTTCTAATATGATCATTTATTAAATTATTATAAAAAAATTAATAAAAAGCAAGTTATATATATTTACAAATAATTTTTTTTAATTTTAAGCTCGCTTGAATTGATTTTACGTTAACTCAAAATTTAATTGGTAAAAATCTCGGAATATAAAAATATTTGACTTGGTTTAAATAATAGGTAGGCTTACTTAAATACAATTTTTTTCATATAGAATTAAAAAGATGAGATTTTACTGTTTTTACCCAAAAGTCAAATTTTTTAACATGTTCCGAATGTATTATGTAACACCACAAAAAATTTATTTTTTTGCGACAAAGTTTTTGCAACAAAGTTTTTGCAACGGTACGCTAAGTTGTCGCAAATAATAGGCAGAAAATTATTATCGTTGTTATAGGAAATTAGGGGTGGCAATTTATACTCGTACCTAATTAAACCGCTCCGACCCGCCCCTATTGAGATGGGTATGGGTACTAAAATTTTACCCGCAATTCGCCCCGCCTCATTATAAAAATGCGGCGGGTTTGAGTATGAATCAACTACACCTGCCCCGCCCCCACCACGCATATATTTTTATCTATTCTTATATAGGCTTATATAGAGTTAAATAAAAAGAGTGCATTAAAAATGAAGAAATATAATGTCTTACTTTTATAGTGTAATATTCACCATGTGGCTATGATTTTTATTATTTTAAATAGAGTAAAATAATTTGATTTTCATTAACATTAGTGATGAAACGGGGCGGGGCGGGGCGGAAACGGGTATGGAGCGGATATGGGTAATGAATAATATATTACGGGGCAGGTATGAGTATTTATAAACCCGACCCAAACTTGTCCCATTGCCATTCCTATAGGAAATATTGATCAGTTACATCTATTACCTCCACTCGTGTGATCCCGGCCCTCCAGTGATCCGTAGTTTCCTTTGCTTCTGCGACGCTTCGATCCAGACCTGCTATTGTCGCCTTTGCACTGCATTAGGCCGCTGTTTGTTCCGATCTCTCCGCATTTCACCACATCTTCTCCGCTTGCAAAAACCGTCGGTGCCAAGTTGGCATTACCCTTCTCCAGGTGTACCACCTAATCCAATTCTTCGTAATATAGAGTTTAGGGATTGTTGGACTCACCTGCGCCGCCCGCCAGGATGCATGTCCTTCATCTATGGCTCATCAGATAAGGGGAAGGTTTCGTTGAGCCGAGATTGCTGCAAGGTTGTGGAGGCACTTACTAGCCGCTACTTCGTATGGATCTTCACGGTGAAGGCTTTCCAGTTTGATTTCTCTCAAAAGGTGAAGGATCTTCAGGCCGAGAGGCTTCTCTTTCAACTACCTCATCTCTGTAACATCAAGTCTATCTTCATGATCATTTAGGGCGTTTTTTGCAACATTTTTTAATAGATCTGTGACAGAATTCGCTGTCGCAGAAGCTGCTTTTTTTGTAGTGTAAGATTCTTCCGCTGTAAACTTTAATTCCTCATTAGTAGATCTACGGGATTTGATATGTATAATAATTTGATTCAATTATCAATTGCCGTATACTATGTTACACATTTGGTCCAATTAGATGAAAAGTTTTTAATTGGTGATAGCAAAAGTTATATAGAAATGACTATTTTTTTTATAAAACTACTTAAATGTTATTTATTAGATTTTTGTAGATCAGTAGATTATACAAGTATAAAATTATAAATTCATTTAAGTTAGATTTGTTTTAATATTATTTTGATATTATATTTTATTATTTTAAAAAAATATTATTTAATTTGATAAACATATATAAATATTATTTTAAATATTATAAAAAGTTATCATTCAAAAGATAATATTTAAATATTATGATATAATATTAAATAATATTAAATTAAATGTTATATTAATATAAAAAATAAAATAATTGTACTTGATAAACAAATTTATAAACAGCATTGGGACATACATATATACATGCATACATGTATGATACATGTAACAGAAAATTAATAAATATATTGAAAATTGTAACATGAAAAAAATATTAATTTTCATATTAAATTTATATAAAATATGATAAAATATTTTATTTTGTTTTTAAAAATTAATATATGATGTGAGAGAAAAAAAAGTCAAACTATGATATAAAATTTTAATTTGTTTTTTTT
Organism: Apostasia shenzhenica; assembly: GCA_002786265.1. Lineage (NCBI taxonomy): Eukaryota > Viridiplantae > Streptophyta > Magnoliopsida > Asparagales > Orchidaceae > Apostasia > Apostasia shenzhenica. The sequence goes on from KZ453612.1 coordinate 206,086, forward strand.
TGTTTGACATTAATGTATATTTTAATAAGGCAATCAAGTTGTCTAGAAAAAAAAGGCTATCAAGTATCAAGTATGAACCTTACTTTTCATATAATTATATAAAATTCCATATGAATATTTACTTTATTTATGTCATATAAATATATATAATATTTATATATAACAACATTTGATATTTACAATAAATATACATTTTTGAGCTTAAATTGACTAAAATTATCTCGATATATTGTAAGTTATTAGAGATAATTACATACATGCCATTAAAATTTATTAATTATTATCATCTTTTATTTTCTATTGAACATAAAATTAATAAAATTATGACTACAAATATGTAATTAAAATGAATAGTCAACATTGAAAAATAAATATCTACAAGTCAATAATGGCACTTACCCCACCTCTTGGTAGTGATAGCCTTTTCGGCCATTCACAAAGAGCTCATGGAGCAATGGAAGATATTAATTATTACCTAACATGCATTTAATCATGAACTAGAAGTCTACTCATTCAAATGATTCAAAAATTTTGGATCTTATCATTACAAATAACACAATAAATATAAAAATAACAAATTTCAAGAAAAAAATGTGCATTAAAATGCAAATATAGCACGACAAGCTCGAGCTAAGTCATCCATATTGTTGATGCAAAAAAATATATCACAACAGAAAGAAATGAGACGACGATTTTTACGTGAAAATCAGCGTGTCTGGTGGAAAAACCACGACGTCGTCTAGGCGATTTGAATCCACTAATCGAATCTCTTCTCTTACAAAACTTGAGGGTCTCTAAAGGGAGACTAAATGAATACAAAAGAGAGGTAGAGAAAGAGAGAGGGGCAGCTCGGCCAGAGAGAGACCTCCCCTTTAGAGAATGCTTCGTTTGTTTCAAGGTATTTTTGTTACCTAACACAAATTTTAACTATGAAAATCAACTTTATTTTGACATCTAACACAAATACGAATATTAAAATTGAAAGTATTTTATATTTTACATATTTTTTAATATTAAAATAATTTTTTTCTCATAAAATTTAAAAAATAAAATATTTTTTTCTCTTGTTCAAAAAAAAAAGCTCACACCAAACGAGACTGAAGTGGCCTAATATATAGTTGGATAAGTCAATAGGCACCTTGCCATGCTTAGGGGAATATATATATATATGAGTGTTTTAAAATTTTTTAAATATTACAACTTTTATTTAAGTATATGCCACCTCTAATTCAAATTTTATAAATAATAATACATATTGATAATATTTAAATCTTCTTGTGACATACAAGTAATTATTTCATTAATAGAGCATTATTTTTAGATAAAATAAAATTATCCTCTCACAATAATAAGATTTTGTTATAATACAATAAGTTTCTTTGAGAAATCTATCCTCTCAATAGTATCGCACTAAAGAAAAGTTTTTCTATTTTTAAAATTATTTAATATGATTGTTAATGTGGCAATTCATAAAGATTGAAAATTTTATTTTTTGTTTCAATTCACATCCTTGAGAGAGACTACCTCGAAAAAAATTAAAAAAATATTTTACAGTCCTCATAAATGATTTTAAGTTTTGAATCTAATTAAATTTTTTAATTTTGCACGACTATGTGGCACTATTGCATATAGAAAATGCTAATTAATTTTAATATTTAAGATCATTTATAAAAAATATTTTGCATCACTCTAAAAAAGATTTCATAAAGATTGAAAATTGGTCTCAAGACAAGCAAAACTGCAATAACTTTTTTTTTGATAAAACTACAATAAATTTTTGAGATATATTTTTTTGGGTAGAAACTTTTTGAGATATTTAGCTCACCATTCACAAGTCATAACAAATTTAATCATATATATATATATATATATATATAAACAATATATACTTTAAACTAATATTATTAATTTTTACTAAGTTATCCTAATGATTAATTTGATTGACTTATTTCCTAAAAAATCAACCTAGCATGGAAGAAGACAAAAAGAAAGTAGTTATGATTCTATTTGATTTGTCGCGATTAAAAAGTCTATCAATAAAATGATATAGAATATAATATTTTTCATAATTATCTTTATAAATTATTAATGATAATTTTCTTGATCGTGATTGTTAACCAAATATAACGTAAACTATTGAATTTTTAGCTTATTTAATCATGATCATTAAATTATAGATAAAAATATATATTTTTTTAGTATCTAATTAATTCATCCATAAAATAAATAATCTTAAAATTAGTAGAATTGAATTAAAAACATAAATTAAAAAATAATAATTTCATTTGAATATATAAATTAATACGACAAAAAATAAAAGAAGAAGTTACTAGGCCCTTTATAAGATGGCCTTCGTTTCAAAGGTGTTGCACACAAATGGGAAATAAAATAGTATATATTAAGAGTAAAATAATTAAAAATATCAAATGTGAACAGCTGAAAGTTAATATCATGAATTTCATAAGCAGATAAATTTTTGCCTACTTTAAGAACAGCAATAAAACAAATAATTCATGTACATAAATAAAGTTGAAGGATCCATGCACATTGTTCATTCTAAGAAATAAGGCATAAATGAACTTTAATTCCCATTTTCATTAGAATATTTTTCCAATGAAAAGGATAGCAACTAGGAAGTAGGAAGAAAGCTTCTTTTAGTTTTATTCCCTGATGAAGAATTAATTATATAAATTGAATAATATATATACATATATAAACGCATACTTTTTCTTCTTTCATAATTTAAAAGTTCTCCAATAAATTGATTTGACTTAAACATTTGTTAGAATAATTTAAACTTTTAATTTACTAAATTATTCTTTTATTGAGGTTAAATAGCTCTTTTATTTTAAAATGCCTGATATTTTAAAATAAGTGTATACAAAAGCCACTAAAGAAATTTAGTGGTAGTAGTAATAATAATAATAATAATAATGATAATGATGATGATAATGATGATAATGTGAAGCATAAGAACACATTTAATTGATATATATGTATAAATATATATATATATATTTAATAGTAGTAATAATAATAATAATAATAATAATAATAATAATAATAATAATAATAATAATAATAATAATAATAATGATATGATGATGATGATGTGAAGCATAAGGACACACTAGACACATACCCAAAAAAAAGCTATTCATATCGAAGCTACTAAAATTGAAACGATAAAAAATAACTAAACTATAAAAAATGATATTTCAAATTATCACTAAAATTGAAACCCAATTTTAAAATCTTAACTTCAATGATACCAAAAACCATCTTTCTCACTCTACCTTGAAATATTATTCGGTTCGAACATAGCACTAGCTTGTCGCATAGGCTCATAGGGTTCACTAATCATGTTACATAAGTAACGACTATTACTTTAGCATTTTGTAATTTTTTTCCCTTTGATTGAATTTATCCTTGTTTGTATAAATATAAATATTTTTTTATATTATATAAATATTTTATTTGATTTGTATATATATATATATATATATATATATATATACAATGTAAAAGAAAAGGTCTCTATAAAATTCTAAAACAATTTATATAAAATAAAAATAGATGGTCATATAAAATACAAAAATAATTATACTTTGTATGACATTATTTTAATCAATATATCACGCAGCTTACGAACAGCATGCCAAATTAGTGAGCGGGCTGTGTCGTGCTCAAACCCAATAATTTTTCTCACCCTATTCTAGAAACAACTTTAACAAGCTTTAAATTTAAGTAAAGTTTGATTCAAGCCTGCTAAATTTTCTTTCAATTTTGAGGTAAATTTTCAATTTAATCGAGCTTAATTATACGATATACTTTCTATATAAATATCTAAAATACATATTAAATACTTTAGAATATAATGTTATAATTCACTTCTAAATCTTATATTTATATTTATAATTTCATCTTTTTTTTATAAATTATTATAATATATTTTATGCATAAACTTTTTTTATTATATTTTTAAAATTTATAAATATATTTATTTATATACATATTGAGTAAATTGAGTTAAATTTTTTTTTCAGCTAATTAATTTTAAATTAAAAAAATTAAATTTATTTTAAATGGAGCAAAGTATGAGGGAACTTCTGGCTGCAAAAATCGACACCCAAATGGGCCCCACCCAAACATAGGTGAGGGACCCATGAAAAGACAGAACAATATTTTAAGATTTTTTTTTCTTCCTTTTTCCTCAAATTGGTTACATTTTAATGGGTACTAATAAACGCATACCTAATCTAAGCGGCCGTCGTTCGGCATCAATGACAGCCGCAGGTCTCACCGCCGCGGAACCCTAGCTGGTAGCACAAGCAAACTCCCGTTGCCGCCGGCGACCAGCCGCCGGAGCCCGTCGACGAGAGGTAGTACGGAAGGCTCATCGTCAAGTCGAGGTTCAGGTCAAGGCTTCCGCCGGAGGAGGAGCTGTCGCTGTGGGTGGTCGCAGACTCCGGCGCCGGAGAGCTGTTTCCGGCGACGGTGGCAGCAGCGTCGTTAATAAGGCGGTGAGTCTGCGGGTCGATGCCCCTGCTGAGGAGCTTTCGCTTGATGTGAGTGTTCCAGTAATTCTTGATCTCGTTGTCCGTCCTCCCTTCCATCCGGCCGGCGATCAGCGACCATCTGTAGAACAGATTAATTAAATCAGCACCATCCCTTGAGAGAAAACATGAGTTAATTTATATACATTAAAAAAATATCTTTTTTATAAATTTAATTAAAAAATTTTATTTTAAGAGCAATTATATATATAACTTTTTTAAAAAAAATAAATAAATCACATTTATATCCATCAAAAAGTATAAATTTTATATTATTTTTCATAAAATATTATTTATAAATTTAATTTAAAAAAATTATTTTAAAAGCAATTAAGTATATCACATTTATTTTTACAAATTTTATATTATTTTTTAATAAAATTTTATTATATTCTAAATCTAAATTTTTTACTCCCTCATTTTAACACTAAAATTTATACTTTAAGTTCTAAATTGTATTTAAATTAAATATAGATATAATATTTTAAAATTAAAATAAAATTATCTATTATAAACTTATGAATTATATATAATATGCTAAGGTTCAAAAAAAAAAAAATTAAAAATAAATTTTACTTAAAAATAAAAAGCAAACAAGACCCTGTACTTGTTTCCAAGAAGGGCGTGGAGGTTAATGATGAGCCGGTCTTCTTCCTCAGTGAAGTTGCCCCGTTTGAGATCCGGCCGGAGGTAGTTTATCCACCGGAGGCGGCAGCTCTTGCCGCACCGGAGAAGACCTAATTACACACATAAATAATGCATAAATAAGTTACAGCAAAAAAACCCAATCTCTCTCTCTCTCTCTCTCTCTCTCTCTCTTTTCTGTAATTTACCTGCAGCCTTGGGGAGAGATCGCCAGCAGCCTTCGCCGTGGGCATGGATGTAGGAGACGAGGCGGTGGTCTTCCTCCTTGGTCCAGGCTCCCTTGTTCGTATGCGCCTTCTCGCAGCATGGCGACCGGCCCATGGCCAGCGGTGCTCTGCTTCAGTTATAGCCTGCAGTTATGCGAGACAGAGAGGGAGCGAGAAAGAGAAGAGGGAGGATGATATATAGTGAGGAGGGGAATAGAGGGGTGGGTGGGGGGAGTGGGGTCGTTGACTCGATCTGCGAGGCGCGGGATCGGTTGACCGAGTCGGTGCGACGAGTTACGATTTACGAAGTCGGGGGCCTGGATTTGGTAGGTAGCTCGCCTTTTCGCGTAGAGAACGAGCTATTATAGTCTCCTAAATTGTCCAAATTCTTATTTTATATTATTTATATATAAAAAATTGAGATATTTATTAGCGCCTATTTCGCTCCAAAATCATTTTGTTTACTTTCAGATTAAAGTAATATTATATTTAAAATAATTAATAAATTTTTTTATTTTATTTTATATATTTAAAATAAAATTGACGATTTTATTTCAAAAAGATGGAGAATATAAAATAAAAATAAAGTTTTTTTATATTAAAATATACATATGATATAATACAAATTTATTTATTATTATTATTCTTCTTCTAACCAAATATTGGAAGGACTACATGGACTCGGAGACACACAGGCTCTTACATACATATTATGTATTTTTTTTAATTATATATTAATTTTTTTATTTTTTATCTTATAATTTAATCATCTAAATTTTTTAAAAATAAAAATGAATGTCATCCATATATTCACAAATATATTTATAAAATTTATATATATATATATATGCTATTAGTAATAAACAGCTAAAGTCTGAATTATGTATTTTATTGACAATATTATGAGTTTTGAGTTAAATTAAATATAATTTAATTTTAGTAATATTAATGAAGCATCACCACTATAATATTGAAGATTATAAGGTAGCACATATATATATACATATAATTTGAAATGAAATTAATACATAGATTTAGCACTTTAAATTAACATGTATGTAATTTTTCCTATTTAAGTTGTCTTAATTTAAGTACGCAAAATTTGAGTGCAACTTGACACACAGGCTCTTACATACATATTATGTATTTTTTTAATTATATATTAAATTTTTTATTTTTTATCTTATAATTTAATCATCTAAATTTTTTAAAAATAAAAGTTAATGTCATCCATATATTCACAAATATATTTATAAAATTTATATATATATATATATATATATGCTATTAGTAATAAACAGCTAAAGTCTGAATTATGTATTTTATTGACAATATTACGAGTTTTGAGTTAAATTAAATATAATTTAATTTTAGCAATATTAATGAAGCATCACCACTATAATATTGAAGATTATAAGGTAGCACATATATATATATATATATATATATATAATTTGAAATGAAATTAATACATAGATTTAGCACTTTAAATTAACATGTATGTAATTTTTCTGATGTAGCGTGTCTATTTTATGGATTTTAAAGGTGAGTTCAACATTTTTCTTCTTTAATTTCATTCCAAATTACACTTTTAAATCTCTAATAGTAATAGATTGATTTCTTTTTGTCTAAACCTTGGAGTTATTAACGGGCTTTCGTTAGCTCTTCTTTTTTGATATGCATGTCAGGTTGCACTCAAATTTTGCGTACTTAAATTAAGACAACCTAAATAGTTATAATATTCTAAATTTATACTCTCTATATATACACGTGTACCTAAAATTTGAGATATTTTCATATAATTGGTATATATTTTTAAGTTATTTTATCAAAAGACTTAAGGGGCGTTTGGTTCGATGTTATTTTAATGCTATGTGATGTTATCTAAGGGGGCATTTGGTTTAGTGTTACCTCAATGTCAATTTTATTTAGATGTCATGTTATCTAAATATCATTGTTATTCATCAATAGACATTTGTTTGGTTCAATGTTATGATATTAGAAAATATCAATGCTATTCAAATTATTTTTGTTTAGTTGGAAGTTATTGACATTATAATGACAAATTGATGGTGTTATCTTGAGATGTCGCCCAATTCGGAGTGACATCTAGATGTCATCATGTAATGGCATTTTTGTAATTAATTGTAATGCTATTTGAAGATGTCATTAAACCAAACAATTAATTTCTAAAAATAACATAACATAACATTGAGATAACATTGAACCAAACGCCCCCTAAATGTCATCTTTTAATTAATAATTTTATAATTTTTTAAAAAACGATCTAAAAATATCATTAAATTAAACAATTATTTTCTTTAAATAATGTGACATAACATCAAGATAACATTGAACCAAACGCCTTCTTAGATTTATCATTCATTTTTACACTGATCTTTTTTTTAAATTTTTATAAGAAGAAATTTGTCTAGAAATTTTGTTGAAATTTTAAATTTAAATCACATTATTAGTATAATTTTCAAATAGGATGATTAAAATTTAAGTATTATATTATATATATATATTCGAGGAATAAAAGGAATCTAGGCAGAAATCCCATGTTTTGTTTGGGTTTCTCCCGAGGAAATTGTATTTTTCAAATTAATTAAAGGAATTAAGAAAACCTAATTAATTCAGTGACAAAGAAGAGAATAATATCAAAAGAATTATTCCCCAAGCCTCGAAGGGAATAAAGAGACGTTGGTACCAAGAGGTAGTAGTGGGTTAATAAGGATAAATTGCATCTCACTCATGACTTAGGTGGTTATTGCAAATTTATCAAAAGTTATAAAACTACAGTAATTTTATTTTATTTTTTAGAATCACATCTTTTTCACGGACTTTTTCTAATAAATTTTTTAAAATTTAATCTTTTTCTACTTAGTTTGATTAATTTAAATATTTTAAAAAACAATTATATTTTTCTATCTTCACAATCTTTTTAAAAATATAATAAAAAATTAAAATTTAATTTCACTAATTTTTATTTTCTTATACTAAAAAATTAATTTTTTAAAAATATAAATATTAATATTTTAAAATTTGAACACTTCTTTCTTATATATAAATGGTGGGATTATTGGTAAAATACTGGGATTCCTTTGATCACTTGAACATAAAAATAAATCCTAAATTTCAAATTTATTTCTTACAGGGTCCAAAGAGCATTTTGATGGTTCAAATAGATGTTGATCTCAGCTTCCCATTCCAATTAGGCACCCACTCGTAATGGATTGGATTCAGATTCGAGTTGAGGGTTCAGGTCGGGTCGACCCCGACCCAGATCCGAATCTCTATTTATCGAATTTTCTCGGGTCAAAATTTGGATCAGATCAGACCTTGGGTTCTCAAGTTTCATCCATTTACAATAAAAAAGTCGTTATTTGAAGTATTTTTCATAACCAAATATATAATAATATTAAATTTATTGAAAATAAAATAATAAAAAATATTATATTTTTATGAATTAATTGAGTATTTTAATATAAAATTAGTATTTGTAATATATGTATATATTGTAAAATATAAAACTTATAAGAGTAAACAATAAAAATAGGTGGATTATATGTTATAATCTATCGATATAATCTGTAAGAATTCTTCATTAATTAATCACAATGACTCTTTTTGTTTAAACCTTCCCACAAAAAAATCATAACATATATTTGTATGAATTATAACATAGCCTTAATCATCAGGCTTAATCATCTGGGCGCTGCCTTCTCTCGGGACTCTTTTTTTTTGGTATTTCTTGGAATCCCCTACATCCTACGTCAACAGTAATAAATTTGAATTGAATTTAAATTAAAAAAATGAATTGAATTTAAATTAAACAAAATTGAACTGAATTATTCTGAGAACTAGGATGATGACCAAGCCAAGTGAAGTTGAGATGCAGTCCCAAATCTTGTAGACCAGAAATGGGTTAGACCTAGCCAATTATAAGATACATTTTCTCAAAAATACTTATTATGAATAATACATTTTTTTGTAAAAAAAAAATTATAATTATATTTAAATCAAAATTTTAATATAAACTATTATAATAAATTTATTTATAAAAAATTATCAAATATATTTTAAAAAAATTTAAATATGTAATTTATATAAATTAATTACGAGTTGAATTAATTATTATTATTATTGCAAGCTAATTTGCCCTCTCAAGTTTGAAGCAAGTTTATATTTGCTCATAAAACGGCCACCCAACCTCAAATTCTTATTTAGTGAAATACAAAAGCAAAACTCAAATTAAAAAAAAAAAATTGAAACTTAAATGGGCCTGCTTATTGGGCCAAGGCCTATAATGTATTTGTTGTGGACTGGCCCATTTCTAAGAGTAATAGTATCCGTTTGGCTGGAATATCAATTAGGGTAAATTCCAATTGGGTTGCTGCAATTAGGGGGGCATTGCAAATTGGTCTCAACCAACAAAAAAATATTTCTATTTTGATCGCTAAAATTATAAAAGCACTGCAATTTTAAAAAACTCGTCTCTTTCGCTGGACTTCCATAATAGAAAACATGTAATTCGATTATTTTTTTGACTAGGTTGAATAATTTATATATTTTCAATAAACATTATATTTCTCTATTACCACTCTTTTTTAAATATTTCTAAAAATCTAAATTTTATTTTCTCTCATCTCCTTAATCATTCTAAAAATTTAAAACTTAAAAAATGCAAATATTAATATTTTAAATTTATATTCTAAAAAGTCAAAATATTAAATATTAGAAAATTAAAAATTATGAACATTAAGTTTTTGAAAAATTGAGACTATTTTGTAATACTTTTCTGACTTTAGCAGCTGGAATGCAATTTAGCTTATTAATTAATTTAAAACTTATAAAAATAAGTAGAAGACGAGGTTATGAGGAGCAGCGGATGACATCCTTCTAAAAAAGTTCAAATTATTTGAAAAATATTTCCTTTAATTTTTATAATTATTTCTCATTAAATTTAAATTCAATTATAAAAAATTAAATTCATTACATATTTTATATAAATTTTAATTTTAAAAATTATTTTTTTTTGCATTTTATACAAACTCCAAAAAATCATTTTTTTTTTCATTAAACACAATTCTCAATATCAAAATAACCTTATTTCATGATATATTAAAATAAATTTTATAAATTTTAAAAAAATTGAAAATATTTTAAAATTATAATTTTTTTATAACTAATTCTCCCTAAATTAAATATTTACAAATGAAGTTCCATAAATCTAATATTTATTAACGATGATTTCTATTTGAAATATGAATTTATAGGCAGTACCCATACTCTAACGAGAAATACAAACATAAGAACATAAATTTTACGTAAAAAACTCCTAAATCAGAAAAACTCATAGGCAAAGGCAAAGATCATTATATTTAAAGTGAATACAGAGAAGAGATTATTTTTGACGGCTACAAGTTCATAACAAAATACAAGATAACAAATATTACTCACAAGCTAAGTTAAAAATAAAATCTGCCCGATCCACAACTCGTTAAGTCTAATCAAAATTGTTACACTGCAGGCTCTTTAAGTCTAATCAATTTAAGTACCAATTTGGAAATTTTCGTATTATTTTTTTTTTCTCAAAATTGTTACACTGCAGGCTCTTTAAGTCTAATCAAATAAGATTCGCACCGCTAAACTCTAACAAGCTCGCAAAATCTACGCTCATGCGTGATCCACACCGAATAATTTATAAGTTCTCGATCACCGTCAACAGGCTGGTGATCAATGAGTCGGAGCTGACTCAACATTCCACCAACATTGAAAGAAGTTTCAAAAACTTGATATAATTTCAGTACTTCATATAAATTGTTTTAATTAATTACATCTTAGTCCAATCTAAACTACTAAAACATGAAATGTACGTGCCGCCGTCAAAGCTTTTCAAATTTTAGCGGCCAACTTCATGCTAGCTTCTTCGTTGTCGAAATGATAGCTCTGTTTGGTATTAAGAAAAAAAAGAAGATTTGGTTGGAATTTTTAATGATTTTTGAAAAATATGTATGATGTGAAATAAAGTAAGTTGGTTATATTAAAAATTGTGTATGATGTGAAATAAAGTTGATTGATTTATTGAGAATTGTGTTGGATGTGAAATAAAGTGATTGTTTAATGTTGGAATTGTGTTTAGATGAATATAAAATAATTTTTTAAATGTTTTTTTTAAAATAAATTTAAGATTTTGGCCATCGAGGGTAATATTTAGCCATGATTTTTAGTCCATTGCCAGGGCCTTGAGTCAAACATCGAGCTCTAACATTAATTAGACTTGTGTCCAATTTAGATAAAGGTCCCTAACAATACTTATAATTATGAGTCACTTATATCAGTATTTGGGATGAAGGGACATAAATTTAAAATAAGTTAATTACTAAAAGATTCCTGCAGGTAATCTCTAATTATAGTTTGGTGTACAAGTTTTAAAAATTATTTAATAGATTCTTATAATGTACCTACAAATAAGATCCCTTAGCAGTTATCATTAACGTATTTCCAAATTTACACTGAAAACTTCTTTAAATTTTCAAAAATATATTATTATGTAGGGCAATATCACCCAGGTCCCTGAGTTTAAGGATTATTATCACTCAGATTCACGTTTTTAAAATTTAACATTGGGGTCCCTATATTTTCAACAATTATCATCTGGGTTTTTTTTTTTTTTTATTATTACAAAATTATTAAAATTACCATTATATCCTTACCCTCAATCCCTCCAAACAGATCCGCAGCAGCGCTGCGGCCCTCGGCCTCGCACGGCTGCGCGCACGAGCGGCTGGCCGGACGCTGCTGGCGACCTGGCGGCTCGAGCAGCTGCCCAGCGGCCTCGCGAGGCCTGCGCACCGACGGCTGTGGTCGCCGACTGCCGCTGCACGCAGCGGCTGCGCGATGTAGCCTGCACTCGCGCTCGCCGGCTGCGCGCACAGCGACTGCCCGGACAGCCGCGCGAGCCGCCGGGTTGCCGGCAGCGTCCGACGGCCGCTGTGCTGCGCTCGCCGCGGCCGCTGCGCGCAGCGGTTGCCAGCTGCATCCATGGGAGGCCGCCGGCAACAGCGCAGGGCCGCGCGGCTGCCGGATCTGTTGGAGGGATTGAGGGTAAGGGTATAATGGTAATTTTAATAAATTTCTAATAATAAAAAAATAAAAAAGGACCCAGATGATAATTTTTGAAAACCTAGGGACCCCAATGTTATAATTTTAAAAATGTAGACCTGAGTGATAATAACTCTTAAACTCTGAGACCTGGGTGAAATTTGCTCTATTATGTATTCTCTTATTAGAGGCGAGAATGATGCACTTGCCCTCTCTGCTTGCTCAAAGGGAGCAGAATGGGGGGAAGAGGGAACAGAGGAGGGAGACAGAAAAACAGAGGGAGGAGGCAGGCACAACGGTCCGTCCCTCTGCTTGCTTCAGTAGTGCAGTAGGAGGGACGAAGGGAGGGAGAGAGAGAAAAAGTAAAATTAAGATTTTTATAATTTTGAATCGGAATATTTCTCAGATGTCGAGAAAAACTATTAGCTTGGATCTTTTATGTAATAATTATAGTTTTCAAAATAATGTCAATTATAAAATTTTTAAAATTATAAAATAAAATATAATTAAGGACTAACTATAGAAATTTTTTAATAACTAATTCACTTAAAATTGACTTAATATCTAGATTATTTTGAAATATTTTCAAAATTCCTCCTTACTTTTAATCTCTTCTAGTGCTAGGTTTGCGTATTAGATCAAATCGAATCGAGTTTGCATCAGTTGTGAGGATCTAGGTGGATGGATCTAGTCTACACCAATTGGCTATTAGGTTTGTAATCGATAATCATGCAGTGAAATGAGCTCGGATCTAGAGTTAATCTTTTTTAGTATTTTTATTTTATTTTATTTTGTAGTTATCTTTGAATAAAAATTAAATGCTGCATTATTAAATATTTGAAAAAATTAAGCATATTAAAAACTCTTGCTAAAATAAATTTTTGTTGCATAGATTCTATTAATCTTTTAACCGTGATGTGGGACCAATTGAGCCAGATCAGACTGTTTGTGGATCCAACCTTGTTTCAGTCTAAATCATAATTCTACGACGAAATTTGGCATATTTCAATTAGGCCTGCCCGAATTAGAATTAGTCCAAGACTGATCTAGGTTGAACCATTCTAATAAGCATTTTGAGTTTTGTTGTCTCGTCATCAAATCGTGATACGTGGATGGATCAGACTACATCTCCGAAACACGTTCAGCCGCACGAGGGTTCTCAGACAACCCGGGCAATTTGCTCGAATTGGGGTCCCCTAGTCATAGCGTAGAACTAGCCGAATGACTGAGTCGAACTACAATCCTGCTATTAAACTAGTTGTCACATCACAGCCACTCCATGAAGTGATGGCTCCTTATAGGGCAAGGAGGAGGCAGCTGGCATTGATGTCTAAGTTGTTGATCGGCGTGAATAGGTCTAACCACCGGTGTGCCACCCTATTATTCTCTCATTAATAAAGTCCACCTGCACTGCCTAATCTCATCTACTCCATTATTACTATAAATATCTTCATTTATAATAAAGAAAGGAATTCTTTAGAACGACAAAAAAAAAGGATGACGAAAAAGGAGATTCGGCAAGAGCTAATTGAATACTACATACCTTCAGTTCGGTAACAGCCACCATCTTATTCGACGAGCTCCTTTCAATAGCCCCTTAACTTGCCATGCATGCCTTCATTTATCCCTCTTCTTCAACGGATTTGCCTTGGAAAAATTCTCTTTTCTGCTTAATTTTATAACCTCATTAATATCCTCTTAATTTTTTGTTTAGATTATTCACCCGGGGACAAGCTTATATACATAAAAATAAAAATTTCAGAATTAAATTGGTAATCAAATTAATCAAAACTGGTTGGTCATAACATCGTCATTTTATGTAAGTGAATTCTATTCTACTGCGAGCTTTATAACTGTTTTGCATATTGCTATAGAGATCTTTTTGTTAGTTTGGTGAGAAAAAAAAAACTAATTTGAAAAAATTGATTTTCTAAAAATATATGTATTAAAGTAAAAGTAATGAATTATATTAAATGTGTTGAATGTAAAATTAAATTTGATTAATTTATAAAAAAAATGTAGGAAGTAAAAAGAAGTATTTGTATAAAATAAGATACAAATTATTTTTGTTATTTTTAAAATTAAATATAAATTTGATCATAAACATTTTTTATGACTTATTTTAACCCTTTATTAAGTTGGACCTAATTATTGTACGTTGGTTCTTTGATATATAGAATGAAGGGAAAATTGATTGAAGGTTATATGTGCTTTCATGCAGCGTATAATTATGCAAAATTTACTTGTTCATAGATATGTTCAGCAATTTTCTTATCTTCAATTCGGCTAAGTTTTAACTTGATAACTATATACTTTTGAGTTTGATAAAATATCATACGGAATATCTCAACATACAGCCTACACAAAACATAAAAAAAACATCTTTTATATGTTAATTTTTTTATATTTTTATTAAAAATTATTTTATATTTTTATACAACATACAAAGAAGAAGGTGAGATACTTTGTATAGCATACAAAGCATAAATAGCCTGTTGCTTTGTGCTAACGAGACAGGCTCACACGATGTGTCACTCTCTTATTGGATTCCGTGGGTTCTAACCTAATAATTTCTCTAAACACTATTGACTCCCATATGAGATGCAATTATCGAATAAAATAAAAAAAATGCAGCTAATGCCACATAAAATTGTTCAATGTACAATTGAAAATTTATATGGGCAAAATGCATAATTTCAATAAAACTTTATATCCCATGTAAATTCTTAAATTATTTATGAAACAACAAAATTTAGATGATTTGAATCTGAAGAATTGATGGCTAGACAAAATTATCAAGCTCTATTGATCGGACGTTACCAAACATGAAAGTAATAATACATTAATACCACATCAAAAATACAAGGAATAAAAATAATATCAATAACAATAATAACAATAATAATAATAATATTCACAAAAAGACTTATCAGTATGACAGAGATCTGAGGACAAAAGCTGAATGAGAATTATCCCATTAAATCTGATTACTGAATTGCTATTTTAAAAATTACTATATACATTTAAATATTAAAAATTACTATAAATTAAAATATAAATAAAAAATAAAAAATGAGATTAAAATAGTAATTAAAAATACCTAAATATATTTATAATATTTAAAATAATTAAACTTAACAAAATCAATTAAAAAAAACCCACATTAAAAAATAATGTGAGACTCAGATGGCACGACACGTATTCGTTTTCGTTTTTATAGACCTGTGTGAAATTGAGATTTTACCGCACAGCCGTTAATAAAATTTGGCCCTTTAAAAAAACCATAGACCTAACCAAGGCTCAGCTTTAAGTCCGTATCTTTTTGCTTTGATTATGGAAGTCATGACTGGACATATCCAAGATGAAGTGCCTTGGTTGTAAATTGCTTTTGCAGATGATATTGTCCTTATTGAGAAAACTAAAGAGGGAGCTAAAGCGAAACTAGAGCTTTGGAGGAATGCTCTAGAATCTAAAAGTCTTCATCTCAGTAGATCAAAAACTGAATATATGGAGTGCACATTTAGTCAAGAAAAGAAATACTTATATTGAAGATGTGACACAATTGTGATCAAGATTGTTAAGAAGATATGAGCGCTTTAGATACCTTGGAGCAATTATACAAATTGATGGCGAAATAGATAATGACGTTATTAGCTAGATTCAAGCAGGATGGGTAAAATGGAGAAATGCTTTGGTGTGTTGTGCGATAGAAAAATCCCAATCCAGAATCAAGAGTTAAAAATTTTACAAAACTGTAGTAAAACCAGCGATGATATATGGTGCTGAATGCTGGCCTGCAAAGGAGGAAACATACAAATAAAAATAAATGTTGCAAAAATGAGGATGTTAAAGTGGATGTGTGGATATACACGAAAAGATAGAATGATAAATGAGTATATCCGAAAGAAAGTGTGTGTTGCACCAATTGAAGATAAACTTAGAGAAGAAAATTAGCTAGATGGTTTGCGACATCTAAATCGTAGGCCAATTGAAGCTCACAGTTAAGAAAAATTTGAGTTTATTGGATTTGCCGCATGTTACAAGAGGAAGAGGGAGACCAAAGAAGACATGGCAAGAAACTATAAGGAGTGATCTTAGTTACTTAAACTTAGATAAGAATTTGGTAACTGATAGAGCGCAATGGAAACAAAAGATTCATGTAGTCGACCCCACCTAGTGAGATTAAGGCTTGGTTGTTGTTGTTGTTGTTGTTAGAATCTTTAGAATACTAAATTACTCATGCCGGGAAACTGCAGGGTTATACCAAAAGGGAGGACAATAACATCCCTCGACCACCCCAAGAATCACCATGGAGAACTACAGGACGAGCAAATCACCGCCATCACCATTTTCATTAGTTTATTTTTGTATCTTTTTTATAAGTTAATTCTCTCCAGCAACTTGTGGTGTAAGAACAAGTAAATTTGTTACCAGAAACACTACTAGAATGCAGAGATGAGCACACATATATTCAGAACAGTTAAATTGTAATGGAAGGTGAAGGAATTGACAAGCTCGCAAGTTTGAAATATCAGAAAACTGAGGTTAAATTGTGTTAGATGCGTCGAGATTTGAAGTTCATATGTCATTCTACCTATTTAATTACAACTGCGGATTAACTAAGTTACTCCAGAAAGTAAAAATGGTTTATTATGCACACATTTGGTTTCTTGTGATTGGAAGAATAGCCTAATGGACTCTTCTTCAAATCCTGAAAAAAATTAAAAGCTAAAATGAACAAGGAATGGCTCTTAACTAATGATTTGCTTCGGGCTCTAAAACTTGGTTCAGTTAGATTATCATGTGGCTGGAATTGAACTAATTTGGTCAGAGTTAGTTATGCAAAGGATTCATAAACCACAAGCAGATGAATCGGATATAAAAAAACGATGAGTTTTGATTGCTCAGCAGGCTAACGTCCAAATCACACTACTCAAGGAAATATTTCTCATAAAAAAAAAAGGAGACGGCAACTTTTTAAGTTTTCGCTTGTTCGTTTTAATGTAGGATATTTTCATTTGTACCAACGAGTAATTTCTAATTTGCATTTAAAAGTTGCATAATTAAAATAGGCCAAACTTAGGACAAATTTGAGAATGAACCTAGTCTTACAACTTGAGTATGTGACTATGTTCAGCTGTTCATGAATTAACCCAAGCAAAATTTATTCCCTATATAGGTCACTATTTAATAGCTCGGAAACCCAGGTAACACAATTTCCCATTAAATCAGGACATCAGTAAATCAGTATATTGTAAATAGGATAGAAACACAACCTTATGCCTTAGGAGGCATCTATTGAGGCACAACATAAAGAATAAAAGGCCCATTTCAATTTTCATTCAAGCTCAGCTGTTCAAGTAATTCCACGAAGTAATTTTGACTGTGTTAATGCAAATGAACTAATTATGCATTCAAAATAGGAGATGATTTATAAATATGTAACTTTTAGAGATCAAATGAGTAAAAAGACCAGAATAACATATATAATTCTCTCTATTTCTAAACAACTTAATTTTTACTTACCTGAGCCCTCTCTAAGTCATTGTTGATATTGAAATCTGTCACCTAATAACTGATAGACTGGATCTCCCGAGAGGGGGGAGACCGCCGCCCACGACACGCTCGAACCTGGTGTAAGCCATAGAAGATAAATGATAAAAAAAAGAAAAAATATAGAAAACATAAAAAAAAAAATCATGATGCTTATAAAGTAAGCCATTAGAAAGATTCCACTATCATATTTTATCTAGAAATTAGGAGTACAAAGAGAAACAACCTCTTGGGCTTCCTATTACATCTTGAGAAAAGACGTGAAAAAAAGGTTACATAAGATTGCTCCATGAGTTGTTTTATCTCTTGTAAGTGGTTCCTTCATGCCTTTGGAGGAGGTAAGTGATAAGGGAAAGATGTTGCGTAGGATTCTTCTTCTCTACATGTGGTTTTAATGTGGTTCCCACGAGGAGCTCTGAGAAAAGTTGTCCAGTCCTCGTGAGAGTATAGAAAGAGCCAGAAAAAAATTCTCACCCATATCAAGCTAAAGTGCCAATATTTATAGGAAATCAATGCACCTAAGAGAAAGTTGCACGTGATATCCTTTAAAGATTTGGGAGATCTATTCAGTACCAGGGTAGAGATAATAAAAGAGAAAGTATGATAGCAACAAGGAAAGCTGAGGTGAGGTACGCACGCATGTAGAACGACTAGTTAATATATTTGCGTATTCTGATCGTATCTGATATCCTATTATTCAAGTAAATCGAAAGCGACCCAAATTGATAATTAATTGATATATTGAATTTGTGTCATCATGACTCCAATTATTTTGCCGCATGACCTATGGCTCGAACCAACATGATGTATGGTTTGTTGCTGTTGTTAATGCTCGGGTAGCTACTAGATAGTGGAACATTATTTTTGTTTGCAAATTATCTTTTTATATTTTTGAGTTTATTATTTCTAATGGTAGTTTTTGTTCGTACGATGATGTATGTTGTAATTAGGGTAAATAGCATTTGACTCCCTCTTATTTGCTACTATGTGCAAATAAGTCTCTTTAATTTTAAAATTAAACAAATTGGTTTGGTTTATTAGTTTAAGTAAAAATGCAGTGGGACCCTTTTTGGTTAAAAAGAGTAAACTAAAGTCTGGATCCTTGTGGAAGCTCAGCTTCCCTTCTAGGACCCCTACGGAGACATGTGACGTCTTGGAATGCCATGACTGGTGCTTATTCGAGAAACTTGGAGCTTGATGAAAGTATTGAGTTTCTTTAGTCAATACCAATGAGAGAGGAATGAAGGCCAACAAACTCACCATACTCAATATTTTCTCAATCTTGTTTAGATATTTGATATTTGAATTCTGTGAAATAGATACAAGGGTACATGATCTGGAACAGATTGGAGGGCGACAACTTGGTTCCCAAAGCTCTCGTTGTAGCACATGTGAAACCCAATTCTCTTGAACCAGTGAAAAATGTTTTTAATGGTGCTGAACAGAAGACGGTAAGCTAATGCAGTCAAGCACAAAGTGGTGAAGCAATTAGTGCTCTTGAAATTCGACTAGATTGGTTGGCATATTGAGCCAATCTAAACCATTTCAAGCAAGGCAGATCAGTCTGTGGTTTTATTCTGAGAAACGAATTGGAAAACATGTACAGCCATGTTCCTATGCACTCATTCTACATCCGAGGCAAGAAACATTTGACGGCAAGAACATTATTCAATGAGCAGTAAAAGATTAACCCTCTATCATGGAAAGCCATGATCTGTGAATATACAAAGAATGGCTTGCCAGATGAATGCTAGAGCATTTTTTGACAAGAGTAGCTATACGGATATAAGCATCCTTAATAATAACAGTGCCTTAATGGCAAGTGCTTATTTATCAGCCATTAGATTAGAGAAAGAGATTTACTGCTTTGACATAAAAGCTGGCTTACCCAAAGACAAATTCATAAGCTTGATCTTCAACATGTACTCCAAGTGAAGCTCAATAGAAAGGGCTTGAACCGTCCTCAGCAGATTAGAGAGGAAAGATGATGGCTACGGTGTTGGGGATCTCACCCTATGAGAATGAGGTGGAAGTCAAGAAAGCATGTTAAAGAAAGCTTCTCAAAGAAGATTGTTATTAAAGAAAGCTTCGTTGAAGATTTTGACAAGCTGAAAGCTCAACCACGAGATTTGACATGGGTGTTTGGAAACATCGATGGAATTGGAGTCCAAGGTTCAAAATGAGGCTTAGAAACCTTGAACAAAGTCAAGCCATGAATGAAGACCTCAACTGGGGTTTGAATCTTTTGTTGTGAAGGAAACTTTGATAAAGTAAAACTTCAACAACTAGAAAGGGTTTGGCAAACCTAGTCAAAAGAATTTGTTGAAGAAACTATCTTTGAGGAGTGACAAAGGACTTCATAAAAATCTTCTTATTCGAGTTGCTCATTGTGACAACCATCAACATCAAGAAAAGACTTATCGAATAGGACGCACGCTTTTAAAAGGCCAGAGAATCTTAGACAATTATGGAAAGTGACCATGTAGACTTCCCAAATGAGTGGTGAAGACCATATCAGTCTCTAACCAGAGTGCCAGATAAAGAGCCAATATAGGAAAGCGACATACAAGGGCACTTTTAAAAGATCATGTTGAAAATCATTACTCCTCCAGCTATAAAAGGAGTTGTGTTGTAAGGATGCTGTGTGGTTGATGCTACTAAGAGAAGATTACCAAAGTGAAGCCAAAGGTCAATGAAAGAACATCAATAAATCTGTGCCAAGAGTCTACGTTCAGCAATGTTGATTTGAAGTAGGGAGATTTAGTCTTCGAAATTCTATCAGTGTCGTCGTGATCTCCAAAGAAGAAGCAGAACAAATAGAGAAGTCTCTGGTACCGCCTAGGGAAGTCTTAAGTGAAGATCCCTATACACCTTCGGAAAGACAACAAAACTTTACCCAAACCAAATGTTACTCCAACTAGTTCCCAGGCATGTGCCAACCATGGGCTATCCGAGAACCCACATAAAAACCTATAATGCCTCTATCTTCCTAGGAGTGCAACATTCTAATAGAGTTATTCCATGGTTAAACCTCTAAGTCAATAGTCGAATACATGTGGAGTCAAAATTACATAAGTTTTCGCTTTCAAACAAAAAATTACATAAAGTTTTTGGAAGCCAATTTCTTCGCCGATGAAGTCTTCTTTAACTAGGTTTCAAGCTTGTCAACAGCACGTGGAACATAATAATCACAAGATGTGGAATCCATGGATGTACTTCAAAAGCAATAAAATTATGTCATCGAATGAAGGAAGAAGGGTTGAAGCCCAATAAGTTCAGCTGCATTGGAGTTCTGATGGCTCTTAGCCATGGCGGGCTGGTGGAAGAATGAACAAAGTGCTTTAAAGAGATAAGAATGAAAGACTGGTGCCAAAACTAGAGCATTGTGCTTGTGTTGCTGAAACATTGTGAGGAATTAGAAGATTAGCTAATGCAGAGAAGGTGATAATGAAATGTCTGAGATGGAGGTCACTTATTGCGGCTTGCAACATTCATTCAGCTTAGGCCTATAAAAGAGAGTTGTGGAAAAGCCTTGGGAGCTAGAGCCACATAACAATTTTAAACTTGTTTGTAGGATCTAGAAGATGGAAGAGGTGAGAATCGTGGGTTGTAAGGACAACTAACTCGATCAAGAGCTGAAAAGAGGGCGAGTGAGAGGAACAAATCCAAATGCCTGCTATACTTAAGAGAGAGATGCATCCTAGATGTGAAGGAGCTAGAGCTCAACTTAGTTGGAAAATGCTATGAGGTTCTCATCCATAGCTACATTAAAGTTGGTGGGTGTAGGGCAAGGTGTATCAATTGTGGCCACAAGTGAACGTTGAGGGGTTCTTGGAAAAAAGGTTCAAGGGTCTAGGAACTTTGTCGAGTGGATCAAGAGTTTCAGCTAATGACTCCCTCTTAAAATTCGTCAGCCAAATGAGCGAACAACGAGGAAAGGACTAGGCCAAGGTAGTTAGAGCTACAATGGATAAAAAAAGTCCTAAGCTTAGTGCAAACTCCGACTATGCATGCAAGGCACGGGACATCAAGTGAGTGTCAATGTGATCAAAAAGTTGGTAGGAGCCAAATTGCTAAGGAAGGAGCACTTCATGAAGCTTGTTGGATTGTCCCTCTAGTGGAAAGAAGAGGTTTGAATGCATATTTTTCACAAAGGGGAAAAGGAGAGTGATTGAACTTGCAGTTCTATCTCAGATGTTTTAATCAAAATGAGTCTTCACTACACCATCAAAAAGATAGAGACCAGACCTTATCTATTTTAATATTAAGTGAAGTAAAATCAATGAAATGAATAGCCCAACATCTTTGTTTGAAGCATTGGCAAAATTTACATAAGACTGTTTCATGGAATGTCTTATCTTCATGAAGAAGATTCCTTCATGTTTAGAGGAGATAGTGAGAAAGGAAAGATGTTGTATAGAAGTTTCTTCTCTACTTGTAGACACAATTTGGTATGGTGAGAAGCATCAAGAGAAAGAGAGCAGTTTTCCACGATGAGTTCTAAGAAGGGTCATTTAGTCCTCGTGGGAGTACCAAAAGAGCTAGGAAAGAAGTCCCTCCGATACTGAGCTAAAGTTCTGGTCTTTATAGGAGATCACCACACCTAAAAGAGAAAGCTGCATGTGATGTCCTTTGGAGATTTGGAGATCAATTCTCTAATGTGTTGCCTATCTATTTGCTACAATGGAGAAGATGATAAATAAGGAGGTACGATAGCAACCAGAAAAGCTAGACAAGAGGACAAAGGCGATCGTATCCCAAGTATTCTGACACATAAGCTGGGTCAATAATACAATTTCACATGGACTTGCAAGATCGTACCTTGGCTACAAGAAATGTTGTCGACTAATCTAGGGGACCATGTGGCAATCCCACATCGAAGGTCCGCGTGGCTGGCTTATAAGGTGGTTGAAGCATTTGAGGAGGCCACGAGTTAGATATACCAATAATATAATCAATCCTTCTTGGGGAAGTGACACAAGGAATGCACTATGCCTTGCGACCATGAGATAAGCATAGCTCCTCATAGAATGGGTTACAATACAACTCGTGAGGCCAATGAAACATACGCAAGAAATGATAAATGATAATATTCTAAGATCCCTTCTTACCCGGTGGGAAAGCCACGAGATAAGTCTTATTCTTTCACATGGTGGATCATTGCTCCTACAATATAAATCATCCTATCATCTCGTTAGACATGAGATATATGCGAGAAATTAATAACAAGTGATCATATTCTGAGGTCATTTCTTACCTGGTGGGAAGGCAGGGTAGATCTTCATATTTCTAACTAGTTCCAACAAAGGCCTCATAGGGGAGCCAACAAGCATAATTTTTTTGCACTCATATATACGAGATTTGGTGTAACTTCTTATCTCATAGGGAGGCCATAAGGTAGGTCTTCCTCCTTATGGGTATATCATCACTTCATGTGAGGTGGTCATTGTAATATATCATGGGGACTGTGTGAAGATTTTGTTCTGCCATGTGAACTATCAAAATGGAGGTTTCGATTATTGATTTAATAGTCACTAAGGCTTATTTGAGATCAAAAGTTGAGTGTAATTAAAGCTAAAATACCCAAAATAAAAAAGCATAGAACACTTCAATTTTATCTAATCTAGACCAATCCAATCAGTTTATCCACGAAAAGTAAAATTATAAAGAAACTAATTGTTGTGTTCCTATTCATGAAAATTAAACTACGAAGAAACTAATTGCTGTGTTCCTATTGTCATCAAATTGCAAAGTTGCGCTTTCAAAATAATTTCAGGATTTTCACATTTATATCACCAAGTCGCTAGCACAAACATTCTTCCTGTGCAATCTTCTGCCAAACTGCAGGCTCCCTATCAAGCCCTATAAATAATAAATTTTCAGAAAACAACTCGGAAAAAAAGAGAAAAAACTTACCAGGCCTAGGTTCGGGTGCAGGAAGAATCAAAATCGTCAGGAGCAACCCTCGCAATCCAGTTACTCAGACTCGTTTTGATATCGCCATGCTGCACATAGGCAAGCTCATACATGCTGCACAAGTTTACCACCAGCGTCTCGTTCAGCGCTGCAGTTGGCACCCTCTCCAGCGTCCCCTCAAGAAGCTTAATGGAATCCGACAAATCCCTCGAATACATCAAGCACAAAGCTTTATTGTTCACCGCGACAACATCCCTGGGATCCCTCTCAATGCATTCTTCGTACTCCCTCACCGCCGAGACGTAATCCTTTGCCACAAGAAATTCAAGCGCTCGATTCCTTCCCACCAAATTATCGAACTCCACTCCGCTAAGCTTCGTCCCTTCCACTCTCGCGAACGACTCCTTGGCCCCGTCCAGGTCACCTATCTGAAGCTGGACGTAGCCGAGGCGCGACAAAAGCACTGGATCTGAGGGATTCAGGGCGAGGAGCTCTCGGATGAGCGAGAGGGCGACGTCGAACTCACGGTGGACGAAGTGATTTGCGGCCAGTGCGCCGAGGACGAAGGCCTCGCGGCGGCGCCATTGGTCGCCAGATCTACCGCGGGTGAAGCAGAGAAGAGAGTACAGGCGATCGAGGGATTCGGAGCGGTTGCCGATGCGCTGGGGAAGGTCGGCGTAGAGGATGCGGACGGCAAACGGTAGCATTGAGCCGCGGAGTGTATGATAGATCTCCGGGTATGAATCGTAGAGGAAGCGCGTGTGGTTGAATGGATCGTCGGGGAATTCGTCGGCGGGAGAGAGGGAGTCGATCTCGAGGGAAGCGTCCGCGAATCGGCGGAGTTTGTGGAGGGAGAGGGCACTGAAGGCAAGGTAGACAAGGTGCTCGTGGGGCTTGGAGAGAAGGGACGTGGTCCGGGCGCGAGCGACCTTGTCGAGGACGGAGCGCCATTGTCCGCGAGCGGCGAGGTCCAAGAGCGAAGGAAGGTCCGGTGCGAGATCGGCGGCGGAGGAGAACCGCGTTGAGGAGGATAGAGGATCTTCTAGGGTTAGGGTTTCGATGGAGGCCGAGGCCGGATCTCGATCCTCCATCTCAGGATATCAGGGAAATACGGCAACCGAGCGTGAGGGAGCCGGCTAGCAGCGGCCAGCGAGCACGAGGATATCGCCCTGGTGGTCTGGTTGGAGGGTTATTTCGGTAGTAAGAGAAATGAAACATAATAATTTATAAGTTTCTTAATGAAAACAAAATTAGGTTTACATATATGCAGTCCTTATTCTTTTTTAATTTCATATTGGGATAATTAACTATATATCACACTATCTAGTTTTATTTATATTTAATCAATTCATTCTTAGTTAATTATGTTATGAACATTCAAAATATTATAAAATCTTACATATACATATTTTAACTTATTTTTATTATAACGAGTAATCATAATTTTTCAATAACCTAATTATAGTTAAATTACAAAAAATCTGAGCCGTTCATCATATTATTTTAAGGATATTTAAATATATTTTGAGTGAAAATCCTAATACCTTAATATTTAGGTGGCGGCAAAAGAAAGAGACATCCGCGACGTGAATTGATTTTAGGACAAATCAGTGCTTTAGTGTGGTATTGAAGAAGAGAAAAATATGTATCATCAAAGATAAAATATAATTTTAATGATTTACTAACAGAATATTTTTTCAATAAATTTTGATTAAGTTTTAACTCAAGTGTGTGTATGTAAGATTTTATAAAATTTTGAATGTGCATAGCGTAATTAAGTAAGAATAAATGAGTAAGACATAAATAAAATTAAATGACGTGACATATAGGTAATTATCCCTTTCATATTTTATCATCTTCTTTTATTTTATAAATTAGCCCATAAATTTCTAAAATTAAAAATTTATGACATACCTGAACTTGCCAAACATATTTAAAGAGAATTTGATTTAATATTATTTTAATATTATATAATATTATTTAAATTTTTTTTAATAATAATTTTATAATTTTTAAAAAAATATTTATAATATTATTAAATCAAATAATAATTTTTTTAAATAATATAATATAATATAATATAAAAATAATATAAAATTAAACACTGACTTAAAAAATTTTATATATATATTTATCATTATTAATAAACATTTAAACAATCATAATTAATAAAAAAATCTTTTTAAAATCATAAAAAATTTATGTATAATAGTATCTATCATTTTCCATTTTTTGACTTGCTTTCCTTCTAATTTGCGACTTAAACGACTTACATTAAGCTCGAAATTTGTTCACTGGCCATTTATGCTTCTTTCAAAATTTTTTTTGGTAAGTTTCAATACAAAATTGATTAGATTATTGTTGATGTAAATCTAATTTGCTCTAACCTTTTTTTTTTTTTTTGATGTACACTCGAACCTAAATATTTCTTCTTCGGATGCATGTAATTCACATATAATGACATAGGTACAAATTTATAATTATTTTCATAATTACTTTATATGAAAATTATAATTAGCCAAAAAAACGCTGTCCAAAAAGTTGCATAAATTAATTTACTGCTAGTATGTATAAATTACAATATAGAAAGTGCATATATATTTCAAATGTAAACATGAACAGTTTAGCTCAAATTAATTTAAAAAGATATTTAATTTTTGAGGGCGTTTGATTCGTTGTTATCTTATAGTGTTATGTTTTGTAATCTAGATGTTATCTTTTGACTAATAATTTTATAATCTTATAAAAGATTATTTATAGGTGTCATTAAACCAAACAGTTATTTTCTCTAGATAACATAGCGTAACATCAAGATGATATTTTAAACTAAACGCCCTCTTAATATTATTTTAAAGTTATATTTTATTATTTAGAGAAAATAATTATTTGATTTAATGACATCTTAAATAATTTTTTAAAATATTATAAAATTGTGATTTAAAAAATGACATCTAAATAATATAATATTATATTAAGATAACATCGAATCAAATACTTCATAAATCACATTGTTTTTTTTTTAAATGTGTTTATATTGAAATGTCAACCTCAATATATTTTTAGACTTAGGAGATTAAATTATAAAATGAAAGTTTTAATATATTATTAAAAAAATTGAGAGAGAGACATGTAAGCAATGTTTTAAAAACCGGACAGGACCGGCCGATTCAACCGGTCGAACAATGAACCGGTCAGCCAACCGGTCCGGTTTAATTTTATAACCGGATCCGCTTAAAACCGGTCAAAATCGGTCAAAATCGCGGTTCAACCGGTGAACCGATACGGTTAGACCGGTTGAGTTTAAAATTAAAAAAAAAACTTTCCTAAATCCTAGGTCCCTAACTCAGCCTTCGTTCTGCGGCCTCTACTCGTGCTACAGTCACGAACTCGCGATTCTCCTTGCCTCGTACTCTCCTCTCCAGCCCCCATCCTCTCAGAATAATTTAATATTTTAGTATTTTAATAATATGAAATGATAAAATAATTTAGTATTTTAATATTGACAAAGCATATTATTTGTTCAGATCTTTTAACGATGTACTAAATATTATACTTAATTTGTGATTTGCGAATATTTTGTTGGGTTATTGTTATTTCGATTTGCTTGAAATTATTTTTTGGGTTATTGACATAAGATATTATTTGTTGAATTCAATTATTAAACATTCATTTTATGTCTAATTATTGTGTTGATGTGTGAATAATATATATCTTAACTATGTTTATATTATATTTTATTAGTTTTTTTAAATTTTTACTTCATCCCGGTTCGATTCCAGTTCGACCCCGGTTCGACCATTGAACCTTGAACCTTTCAGTCTACCGGTTCTGAAGCCGGTCTGATTTTCAAAACCTTGCATGTAAGTGCTCCTAAAATGGATAAGGGATTAGCACAAAATAAAGAAGAAGTCGGGGATAAGATGAAATAATATTTTGATCCGTCAATTAATTAAAATACAATAGCATTATCAAAAACTACTAAAATCAACCCTTCTTTATATAGAAAAATTATTGGTCGAGGCTTGTGGGTGTGACTTAGGTTCCACTTACTCACAAGCGCACTAAGACACTAACTCAGCCGCACACTTAACAAAGAGAAAATGTTATTTTGCACTAGCAATATTGTACAATGATAGTTAAGAATATTATTTGCCTATCCAGTAATTCAATTTTTTATTCAAAAACAAATAATATATAACTCAAATCTCATTATATCATAACTTAATAGATGATTCGACTAATTAAAAGTGTTTAATTCTAAAAAGCCATTCAGTATGCTTATTTAGGTGTTACTATTAAGAAATTAAGGCTAAGCAGAATCTTAATTAACTTCTCTTTTGATTGATAAGGAGGTGTCATATAAGTATAAGAATTTTTTTTTGGATAGCACAAGGTACAAGAGCTTTGATTATAAAATAACATTACATAATGACTCAAAATTAAAAAAAGCAAAGAGTAATCATCGGGATGATATTCATATAAATAAATTAGAATCACCAAGACAATAAGGGCTCCTGATAAGCTTCTAGGTGGAGTGGTATAAGAATGAATTATCTCATATCAGAAAAGACAAAGAATTCCTGAGTTGTATAAAGAAATAGCATGATCCTAAATAGTGAATGCACTTTTTAGGGAACAACTATGAGACTAATGATAGGAAACTCTATAATTAAATATTCTTGGGCTAGAGAAGTACTAGAATAGATGAATCTTTTAGGAAGTACTCGAATTACGTAATTCTCAAAAGTTAAAATAAATAATACTTTTATATTTGAATCAGATGATATTACAAGTTGCCACAAATGCAAGTATAAGCTTTGTATCACAAAGATCAACCTCCAAGTGAGAGTTAACAATGGAACAAATGGTGCATTAGATTACTCGATTGGTGATCATATGCACAATAGAAATTAGATGTTGGGATTAAACATCCCTGCAGGCTCCCTAATTGCTTGGTTACAAATTGGACGTAGCAGATAGAGATCTTAGTGAATGAATAGTAATCGAACTTGATGCAACTACATGCCTGAATCTAATATAACCTGATCTAATGAATTATTCAGAGTTTAAAAGACCAAGAGAGTTAGATGGGATCTCTTGTAATCTACTTTTAGAGACTTTTGCAATAGTAAATTTTTCTTAGTACGGTTATGTTTTGTTTAGAGATGAGATTCTCTTGATGTTCTTCTACTATAACAAAGTAGGCTTCAGTAATTGAAGAAATCTAAAGATTGGTCACTAATGGTTATTTGTGACTGAATTATTAAATTGCTAAATCGGTTGACAATGTTGCAAAAAGTTTTACAATCAATTCAAATCGATTGCTCAAACTAGTGACCGAAAAGTATCTGATGGTTGCATTTACTTTATGACTACACAATGACCTTTTGATGAACGTATCTTAGTCACTGTCTGATTGCTATCCAAAAAATCTGAATGTTATAGTGGTAAAAGGCAAAACAACCATGAATTCATAAGAAAATGGGTAAAAAAGAAGAAGAAGAGTGATAATCAACAACTGGAGGAGCTGAAGCACAAAGATGGTAACAAGGAGAGAGAAGTGGTGAACAGATAGATTTAAAAATAATAAAAAAAAAGAATGGGAGAACATGTAGGAGTAGATGAGGAGGAGAAGGCGGCAATGGTTGGGGTATCAGCAATGGGTGGCAGCATTAACAGTTTAGGCTATAGTCGTAAGTTAAACAAGTGAGTAATAGTACTTATGAATGGATACCACAACTTTTTGAATATCTAATAATGAATATTTTTTTAATAAATCTCCCTTATATGAGAATTCATTCATATTAACTCATATAAAATTCTCAACTATGGTAGAAAATTGTCAAAAATCTTCATGAAGTATAATCTATATAAATCACTTGATCTACTCAAATTCAATTGAACTATTGACTCTAATACTATTTGTTAGGGGAACTAAACATTGGAGGCCAAAGTTAAGTTCAATATATAAATGAATATGCATACATGCTACTAAAAAGCCTAGCTCAATAAGTACAAATACGTGTATATTAATATGATAATTTGTTATTGAATAAAAAGTGTAGGAAAAATTTTCATATATATATATATATTTTTATTTATTTATTCCGTTACAATTCTTTTCATCTTTTTATGTAATCTCTTCTCATTTATACAAAGACAACGCATAAAATGATTCATATTCAACACCCTAAATGTCATCCAAAAATACAACCAAACAACCAATAATGCCCTAAGTGATATTTGAAAGAGTAAAAAAATTGTATAAATGCATTTTGTTCATATTTGGCCTCAAGTTTCCAACAAAAAAAAAATTGAGACCATAAAAAAGCTTTGATGAAATAACCTCAAAGAATTGATTGGGGACCTGAGATGTTACTTTCTCTAGTTACAGTAACTTCAACAATTCCATGAGGCTGATCTCTTGAGTACAGGTTTCATGGCCTTATCCTCTTCAAGGGAGACCATGCCCACATGGGAAGGGTCCTCTAGCATCATCTTAGCCACCAAGTAGCCTGCTATGGACCATGTCTGGAACTTCCTTGCCTGCTTACCAATGAACCGCCCTAGCTTTCCATCATAGTATTCTGGCCAACCATCTTTCAATAGCCGGGATTCTGCAAGATCAATCGCTTTTCTTGCAATTTGAGGTCGACCCGTTTTAATACAAGCTGCTGTCAAGATCCACAAAAGAACTGTTCCCAAAAGAAGTTAAAAGCAGCTTTGAAAAAACGAGTTAAAAGAAGGAGTATAAAGTGCATGCTTGAATAGAAATTGACCACACAAGATTGTTTAATTCAAATGTAGTTTGGTGAAAAGATATAAAAAGTAATTAATTTTGAGAAACAAGTCCAATATTAACTATGAATAAAACATATATACATATATATATATATATATAATCAATCTTGAATAGTTATGATGAGACGATTGATAATAAAAGCAATTATGATGGCATTATAATTTTTCTTATCCAAAGCTTTTATAAGAAACAACAAAGATTGGTTTATAGGTCATGATAAAGCAATCTCTTTTGAAGCATGAACATGTCAACATCAAAATGCAATTGTAAGGCATGTTTTATGTTAAGAGCAAGATGTTTATTGAACTTGCTATAAAAAAAAACAAGATTTTTATTGAACTTTATAGAGTTGGTTTTGTGAATTTTTTATATTCAACCATTCTAACTTGGTGTTGTAATTGTTAAAAGATGAAAATTTTCAATTTGACTGCTTTATAATCAACTTTAACAATCATCAATATGCCTAGGAGAATAAAGAATACTAATAACAGCTTCGACAGATTTAATTAACCAAAAATATAACAATATGAAAATAATGCAATTTAGTAGGTATCAAGATTTACTAACCTGGCCAGGATCCTCCATTATGATAACTCCATCTAGTATTTTTGGGGTCACAACCAGTTACAATGCGCCATTCATGACTCTCAATAGCAGGATAAGCAATTTTCAGAGGCATCTCACCAACAAGTTCTTCCCAACGCTCTTCAATAAGATCCATAATAGCAGTTGATTGTTCAGGTGTAGCAAGACTTGATAAGATGGCGAAAAAATTGCCCAAAGCAAACCACCTAAAGTCCATTCTTGCTGGACTAACATTTCCGATGAAGTAACCACCACGAGTTGGCATAAAATCAAACAACCAATCTGGAATGGAGTCAGGAATGACATTGAACTTATTCACTGCTGTGTGAGAGTACTCTTCTGTTTTGTAACGATATATGACATTGAGTTGCTGGAAGTCGAGCCAAAAGTAAGTCCGCATATGGTAACTTAAAGCATGTAAACGTTTTGCTATTCTCTCTATGAACTCTTTCCCTTCTGCATCAGGTTTAAGCAGAGCAAATGTACATCTCAGTGCCATGAAGAAAAGGGCTTGAATCTCAATAGGATAACCGTAAATACCCTGAAAATTTGGATCAAGAAAGTAGAGAATTATATGTAAGAACTAAAGTGCACAAACTATGTAGTCCAAATTATAGAAAAAATATGATTAATATGCTTCATTGCATGAAATATTAAATTTGCTTGTTTGGCTTTAGGAATATAAAGCCAGGGACTTCAAAAAAAATTTTGATGCATAGTGAGCTCATAAATGTTGAGGAATGTTGCACAAAAGAGTGGGAGCTGCAAAAAATAACTGATAACAATATTGCTCTGTAATAAAGCTCAATGATTTATATTGTTTAATTGGATAGTTAGACATGCCTACCTCCCATACAATACACAACCACATTAAAGACTGTTTAATTTTTGACATCGTCATGTAGGTTCTTATAAAATAAATAAGCATCATAAATAAAAAATGAATAAATTAGCTATTATAGACTGCAGACTTGTTTATATTTCGCTATATTAACATACCATTCTGCGATCAATCATGGAGCAACCATCAGCACATAGCAATGTTGGAAAAGTGTCAAAACCCTCCGACAAGCATAAAGATAATATAAGCCTCATCCCCTTTTGACATTCAGGTGATTCTGCCAACGATGTATCTCCTGTGGACTTTGTATAGGCTCGAAGAAGTATAATCCACCAGAAGCCAGAGTCCACCGGTGCAACTCTGCCTATTGCACTTTCACCAAAATCTGCAGCAATAGTATCAGTTTTACGAATGGGGTCATGAAGCACCTTGAAGCTAGCTGGCATGGCCCCTTCCCCAAGCTTGAAGCGATCTATCTTCTTCTCCCAACTTTGAAGTTGTAGAGTTTTCAGCAAAAAGTTCTTAACAGTATGAAACTCCCCGTTCATCAAAAAAGCCATTGCACTAGGAACAAAATCACGTACAAAAACCTAAATCCACAATACAATTAGTAATAATGAATAACATCAAAGCGCTCCTAAAGAACCTAAATTTAATATTTAAATATCATACAATTTCTTGGGGTCAGCTGAGGATCGTATCGATTATTATCTATCTAATACTTCTAACTTTCAAAGATCTATGCCCGTGTATTTGTATCCATAAAAAGAAAAGAAAAAATATAGAGACTAGCAAGAGAGAAAGATCTAAAGAGGGGCTGTAGCAGATTCGTGCAGGATAACATCAATGGGACCAAGATCAACATGCAAAATGCATTTTCCATACTTCACATTTAGGTTTATTGGCAGATAAGCATTCTAATTTTTAAGCTAAGAGTGCAGGGGCAAACAGCAAACCTGATCATAATTAAGAACCTCTTCAGATTGGTGATCCACGGCAGCAATGGTTCCCACTGGCTGACCCCGGAAGTAAACTAACGATCGGCGGAGAGCCTCCCAGGCATCGAGGACCATGGGATGAGGATCGAAGGACTTGGGAGTCGACGAAGCCGGCGTGTCGAATCCCGACCGAGCACCGATTGCTAAGGGCGAGTAAATGTTCTCGTAGCTGTCGACGGCCTTCATGTTCCCCGCGATGGAGAGGTCGCTCATCGATCGCTCGTCCAGCGACCTCTGCCGATCAATGTTCAGCCTCGGCTTGTCCAGCAGCCGCGAGATGTCAAACTCATCGGCATCCATGGACGTGTTGGACCCCATCTTCCTCATTCCCGGCTCCCGAGGCCCGTCCATGGCTCCGCCGCGGACGATTCCTCCTTCCCCGTCTTCGCTCTCTGATCGGGATCATCCAAACAAATCAAGAAATCAGCAGAAAGGAAAAGAAAAATGATAATCAATAGCTGATCTACATTACAAAGAGGGGGACGGTGAGTGATCTCCAAATTGATCGGGCCACGAAAGAAAAAAAAACTCAATCGAAACACAAACGATCAAGCACGAAACAGAGGGAAGAGAGATCAAATCCGAGCGAAATGCGAATGGTAGGTGAGAGGCTAACCCTAAAGATGATCTGAGAAGCAAGAAGAGAGCTCTCAACGCGGATAC
This sequence comes from Apostasia shenzhenica, assembly GCA_002786265.1. Lineage (NCBI taxonomy): Eukaryota > Viridiplantae > Streptophyta > Magnoliopsida > Asparagales > Orchidaceae > Apostasia > Apostasia shenzhenica. Next base: position 239,958 of record KZ453612.1, read on the forward strand.
CCCGCCGATGGAAATGGATCGTGGGGAGGAAATCGTCGCTTGAAGATTAGGAAGAGCAGGAATCTGGAAGGGCAGAGTAGGGAAACGAGAATCAGAGCAGAGATGGCTATTTATAGGCGAAACCATGAAAGCGAATTAAGGCAGGCGAAGAAGCATCCAAGCGGGCAACAGATAGCTGGTCCCGCTACCTCGCACAACCACCTATGATTGCGTCACACGTGGCATCGGCGCAGTGCGGTAAACCACCTGGCTGACGTGGTGCACCAGCAAGGAATGTTCTGAGATTCCCGTATGTTGTGAACTTGTGATCCGTGATGCTGACGTGGTGGACGCAAGGAAAACTGATTAGTTGAGAACTGAGTTTTAAATTAATCAACATTTATTGAATGCATGCGCCATGCGGTATTGCGGTCTACGGCTGGAAAGTGTTAATAAATTTACGATTATTGCTTATTTTTAATAAATTTACCTAAATTTATTATTTTTGGCAAATCCAAGGCAGTGCCTTCAGAAATCGAAACTTTGACTTATTTCCATCTTTTATCAAAAAAAATTGATATTACTTCAAGTAAATTTATTAGGCCTGTTTGATCGACCGCTTCAAGCAATTTCAAGCGGGACGAAGACGATTTAATAAAATTAATTAGCCAAATAATTTTGATTCATCTCATAAATCTGAATCCGTTTTAGAAGCATGAAATGACTTCAAGGCCACGAAGCCGAAACCATCGAAAAAGTGGTTTCAGACTCGCGATCGCTTCTTTTTTTTTCTTCAAATTTTTAGAAAATATATCTGGGGATAAATTTGGTATTTTTGTCAAGGTTAAAATTAAGGAATAATTAAATCTGATAAATTCAAAATTTAAAGAATAATGACAAATCATCTTTTGACTCATAATCACATCTCTTAAATATCTCAAATTTTAATATATATACTCGTGAGAATTTTAAATTAATAATATTCAAATAAATTATAAAATTTTGAATAAATATTTTTTATTTACTTTTATTATAAAATTTATGTATTTTTTATTATTTTTGAGATTTTATTGTAAGATGAAGTGGTTTCTAAATTAATATTAATCCAAATAAAAATAAATTAAAGTAGATTCAAAACTAATTTCAGGCTACTTTTCATCCAAACAAAATTTAAGTTTGAAAATGCTTTATTTATCTGAAACCGTTTTAAACTTTGAATCTAATTCTATTTATTTTGAATCTAAATCCGCCGTCAAACCGGCCCATTGTATTCAAGCCAATAAATATATTTATTTACATATTAAATAAATCCTATATATAAAAATAGTTGTATATATCTATATTGTATATATTTCATTCTCAATCACACCGATAATGAAATGGGATATAAAGCATCTGGTTGGAGGAAAATTCTATCATTATTATGAGAATACTTTGCTTTCACTATGTGAAACTGTTAGAAATAATTTATTACCCGACTTTTTTAAATTTTTTAAGTGCATATAATGCACATAGAATTACACATACTTGTTATGTATAATTTATATATTCAAAAAATTTCAATGCATGTTCAAGTATGATATATATGATTATGATATGTTGTTTACAAAAATATTATAGGGATAATAAACTGTATATTATAGTAAATTTGTCATTTTATATCATATACTATAAAATATATAAAATTTATTTTCATACTAAAATTATGGTATGCTCAATGATTTTTATAATTTATAATATGCATAGTGTCCAAAAATATGTGTTATGTAATTTATTAAGTATAGATGATAATATATAAAATGATAAATTTATTGTAATGTATATATAGGTAATTAACTCAATATTAAAATATAAATACTATATAAATACATATAATATTTATAAAAACATTATATCATTTATGCAATTTTAAACATAATAAATAAATAAGAAAAAGTAAGAGCAAATTAATAATATATCTCAACAATTTATCTATAATTATTAATATTTTTAAAATATTTTACTAATTAGACCCCTAATGAAAATTGTAAGAACCTTTTTTGTTCATAGTTTTATTTACAATTTTGTCTTTATTTTCAACTAGGAGCTGTAAACAATTTTTAAAAACATTAGGAAGTGTTGGTCTTCTTGAAATTCAGAGCCCAAATAGAAGGTCACGGCCCACGGGCCTAGGCCTTCTGAAATATCTGCCACGTGCCATTAGGCATCTCTGCCCTCCATTATTGGGCCGGCCCATGATGGACATTTTTCATAAGTTCTTTCAGTTCAGGTTTCTTTCTCCATTAATTTAAAAAGCTATTTAAAAAAAAGCATATTTAAAAAGCTATTTTTTACATAAAATGATTGAAGTATTTCGAATTATAAAAATATAGAGATAGATCTTCGATTGGTTTATAAAAATAAAAATATATAATTTGAGTCCCTCCCACCCAAATTGTTTTCCAACTGTATCCTTTTTGATAATTTCACCGTTAAATTGTAATTTTAAAAAATTTTAAAAATATATTTAAGCATTAAAAATTATTATTGTATGCTAAGTTATAGAAAACAAAGAAAGTTTGAGATTAAAATAGTTATTAAAAATATTTAAATGTATTTTTAAATTTTTAAAATTGCAGCTTAATGATCAAACACTCAAACTTAACTGAGTTTAGAAAAAAAGTCACACATGAAAAATATTTTGAACAGATTCAGATAATATATTTTCGCATTTTTAAGCCTATATCAAATTAAATATCTACTACAAAATTTCAAATAAAATTATCCTAAAATAAATTAACTTTTTTATATCAAACATTAGACCCTTCCCTTTTTTGCCTCTCTTCTCCCTCCTCCACGAAAAATTATTGCGTCTGGATGGAGCACCATCCGGACATCAATCAGAGCCTGCCGCATGTGAAAAACAGCTGGGTTCGGGTACACGTGGCGGCCTTTGATTGGACGTCCGGATGGTGCTCCATCCGAACACAATAATTTCTCCTCCTCCACCCCATCTCCTCAGCCGTTTCCTTTTTTTTTTTTATTTGCTCACTCTTTTCTGTTTATTTTTTTATTCTTCATTGATATGAATTCGATCTTAAAATCTCTATTTCAAAGCAAATTCACTCCTTTCAGTGCATGCAAAAATACTAAAAAAAAATAAAAACCAAATTAAAATTATGTTTTTTTGATAAAACATTAAAATTATATTGATATAATAATTTGGGTATAGATAGATTCCAGATCAGAAAATAATTCTTAAAATATTTTGAATAAACAGTTCAGGTTGAATTTGAACATATAACTCAAACAATAAAAATATATTCATTAAATGTTTTTTTATGGTATATATTCGTGGATTGTGGCATAATTTATTTCTTTTTCTTAACAGAACTAATTTATTTCCTTTTGAAAAAACAAGTTGAGTGGAATCAGTTTCTGTTGTATATTTTAATACAACTGCTAACTTTAGTAGATGTCATTTTTCAGTAAATTCAAAGAAATCATAGTTTAGGATCAATGCATGTTTCATAGTTTAAGAAAAATTTGGTAATAGAAAAAAAAAAAGAGAATTTGATTGAAATTTTTAGTCATTTTTGAAAAATGTGTATGATGTGAAATAAAATAAGTTGATTATATTAAAAATTGTGTATGATGTGAAATAAAGTTGATTGATTTATTGAGAATTGTGTTGGATGTGAAATAAAGTGATTGTTTAATGTTGGAATTTGTGTGAGATGAAATATAAAATAATTTTTTAAGTTTTTTAAAATAAATTTAAGATTTTGATCATGAGTAATTTTAGCCATGATTTTTAACCCATTGCCAAACAGGGTCTTCTCAAATCTTCCCATGAACCAAGGCCTGAATCTAATCCAATTCAAATTATTTAGGTCGGTTATGGTTCACTTTCTGTGATTATCAAGTTCGGTCTGTTTCCAGAACTAACTATACTTGAGTTAAGTGAAAAATTAGACTTAAAACTCAACTAACCCGAAGTAAATTGAATCACACTACTATTTTCTTTTCTCTAATGTTTCAGATTCTTTAATCGAGATAGATATCATACTTTAAAAATATTGAGCACAATCTAGTCTCTATTTTGGAACCAGATGCCTGATAATATGAGATATTAAACTGATTGCACAATAGTTGCATAATGGCATCTTACGATAATATACGATACGATCGAATGGCAGTATGATTGCATAGATTTTCAAAAATAACTATGTATGACGATTATGATGCTATCGTACAGACTCATGCAATATCCAATTATATATATGGTGACATGAAAATGCTTGTGGAGCATGCGGTGACATCTTACAGTATTTGTGCAATGCAATCATATAGTGACGAAATAAAATACATAATTCTATATAATCTTGTCATACATGCGGGATCTTGAGAATATGTAATTCTATTATATAGTAACGCGAGCTCAAAAAATTACTTTTTCAAGATGTGGTTTTGAACTCCACTATTCACGTGATGGCATTAGTCTGAATTGATCCGTCAACACACTCGTGCCAGTTAGTTGGACCCATGTTGAAGCAAACAAAAATTACCACTCTCAATTGGCCAACCTCGTGAAAACATTATTGATTAATTGTTAGCTACTTTTTTAATGACTACTACAACACCTGCACTTTTCTCTACATAAATGATCAAATACCCTATAACATAGTCTAAAGAGAAGGTACCTAGACATTATTTCTTTAATAAATATTCTCCAATCTAACTATTTATAACAAACTTTTTGACACTTGATATCATAATCATATTTTGATTGTTTTCATCCCTACACAACTAATCATGAAGTCATGGATCGCAGCCTATGGGGTCAGTTTTAGAAGAGATGATACAACGGGCGGTTGAGTTAGCCCGATAAAGTTTTGAGCCTATGCTTCATCAAGCTTTGCAACAAATGCAGCAGAAACATCTTGGTGATGTTCGGCAGATGCAACAGAACATCGAACAATTACGTGATGAGTTTTATGCAGAGATGGATGCATTCGTTCAGCGCGAACTTGCTCGACCTAACCCACCTAGCTCTAGCGGATGTTCAGTTCATCAACCTCGCCACCCTGATTCCCCTATCTCCTATGATGATGATGATGATGATGAAGATGATGGCTTTGCATAGAAATAGACTTTATTTTTAAAGAAGAAATAGACTTTTTAATTATGATGATGATGATGTTTTTGTGTAGGACTGGACATCAATATTTTTGAGTTGAGTTCATTTTATCTTATATTTTTTATGACATAATTATGTATTTTATGGTTAGATATTTATGCTTATGTGTACGGATAAAATTAATATTGGTGATGATGATGTTTTTTTGCGATGGAACAATGACGGATTTGTGACGGACTTATAACAAAATTCGTCACAACTCTGTCACTTTTCCGTCACTGTTTGGCGACGGAATCCGTCACAAACATTCCGTCGCAACAGTTAGCAACAGGACAAATTCCGTCACAACACATTTGCGACAAAGGTTATTACGACGGCCGACGTGACAGAATAATTCAGTCACAAATGATTAGTTACGACCGAACAAGTTGCAGCTACGACAGATACTTCTGTCGCAGATGCCTAGTTTTGTTGTGGTGCATGTTAATATGCCCCTTCTACTAGCAAGAAGTTACCTAGAGGGTATTTGATTCGTGGTTATCTTGATGTTATGTTATGTAATCTAAATGTCATGACATCTAAATGTCATCTTTTGACTAATAATTTTATGATCTAATTGAAGATTATTTATAAATGTCATTAAATCAAATAATTTTTTTTTAGATAACATAATAAAAAATCAAGATAATATTAAACTAAACGCCCTCCTAGTCTCAATGGCCCAAAAATTAGTGATATATCTACATATCACTAATTAGTTCTTGGGCCATTGTTGAATGGCAACTACTATTTGTTGAGGTGTACTTGATCCTTCTGAGGAATAGGAAAGAGAAAGAAGTATGAAATTGAAAGGGTTGGTCACAAGAATTCTCAAAATAGCTATCCTCAAAATGATTGTGAGGGTTAAATGAAGGATATTTTTGTATATAAAAAAAATTTAACAATTATGTTTGGTTAATATTAATAGTTTATATGAATAGGAATTGTGTTAATTGATAGGATTCAAACCGGCGGGCCAATGTATACATATAAATCATATTTAGAGACTTACGTGCTCATATACATTATATCTAATGGGCCTATTTTGTAATTTTTTAAAAAATAATTAAAACTAGTTTGCATTCACTCTCTAATCTCTGAGGTCCACATGCAATTTATCAAAAAAAAAAAAATTAAATTTCTCTTTCTAGAGATCTCTCTTAATATATATATATATATGTATATAATGATGCAATATTTATACATAATGAATATTTACGTATGTAAAAAAAAGTTCAAACTATTTTATACATAAATCTTCACATAATAGATTATATATTTGTATATGTATAATTATTAGTAAATATATATAGCGTATATATGTGAGAGAGCAATCAACCCGATCTCTCCACTTTCACCGTCTAATCCCAAATTTCAACTTTTACGTTACTTTCTTTCCCAAAATTATCGCACCACAAGCTCTCTGGGATGAACCAAATAGGATTCAACTCACCAAACTCTAACATTAACTGTAATTTGTATGTTTTAATCATAATAATAAAATAGCTATATATCACTAATATTAAAATATTGAACATTATAGAGTGGCATGCATGTAAATGAATTTTTCAAAATAGGGTAAATTCCATCCGTGTCCTTGAGCTCGAAAAGGTATTACAAATTAGTTTCAACCTTTTAAAACTTTAATTTGGGTTCTAAAGTTGTAAAAATTCTGTAATTTTAGTCTCAATTAAGATCTAATTGCTATTTTTTTACTAGTATGTAGTAATATTATTCTCATTTAGGCTGTCAAAGAGTCAAGTTTGAGCTAGGTTGGGTCAACTCGACCTCTACTCGAATTTTTTTAACTTAACTCAAACTCGACTTCAAAATGACTTGAAATACATTTTGAATTGAGTCAAAATAATTTTTTTAACTTATATTTACAACAAATTTTATCTTTAATGTTATTTTATTTTTTGTTATTAAATTTAATTAAAATTAAGCAATTAATTTAGATTGCTCAATATATAAAGAATGAAGTTACTCAACCAATATTCATATTTTATAATAACAATAATTATATATAATATATATTTTAAGTCAACTCAAAAATCATTTTGAGTGATCGAGTCACGCTTGACACCAACTGATCAACTTAAAATATAATTCGAGTTTTCTACGTGACTCAAAAATACTCAAATCGAGTCAAAATTCGAGCATGCTTCAAGCGAGTTTCGAGTTTCGAACAAATTTAACAACTCTATTTCCATTTGTTAACTTTATAATTTTATAGAATATAATTTTAAAATATTAATATTAATATTAATATTTTTAGTATGTAGAAGAAAAGAAACGAAAGAAATTAAATTTAGATTTTTATAAAATTTTTAAAAAATAGTGAAAATAAAGAGATATAGCGGTTCTTTAAACTATATAAATGATTCAAATATATCAAAAAATAATCAAATTTTATGTTTTTTATCAAAAAAATCAATGAAAATGATAAAATTTTGAAAGATGGACAAAAAATATATTACTTTCACAACGTTAAAGACCCAAATGAAAGTTTTTAAAATATTAGAATTAATTTATAAATATATTTCTAACCTCAGAGGCTCGGTTGCAATTTACCTTAAATATAATCATGTAAGGTCCCGTTTGTCTAGGAGTTTAAAATTAACCTTGTTTAATTTTAACCAGACATATCACATCACACATAAAATTTAATATTAAAAATTAAATTTATTTCACATCCTACACATATTACTAAAATAATAACTAACTTATATCACATCTCTCACATATTTCAACATAATAACTAACTTTATATCACATCCCTCACATATCCCAACATAATAACTAACTTTATTTCACATCATTCACAACTTTCAATAAAAAAAATATCTCAATTCAAATTTAATTTTAACCTTACAAACAAACACACCCAAGCTTGAGATATAAATTATCCCTAATTAATGTATTTGCCGGTATTGCATTGAAATGGAAAGGAACCGACCACTCCACAAGTGTTATTCTTGTAGAAACAACTTGAAACCTCACGGAAGAAGCATAGTTGAAGAAGAAAACAAACACGTTGAAAAATCTTTGGAGTTTTGACTGTGTACTTTGATTATATATGAAAAAATAAATGTAGAAGCATGCTTTAGGACTTTATAATACTAATTTAAAAATAAATATTAATTACATAATTTTACATGGGAAAACTAAAATCGACCCACAGTTGTCATAATTCTAGCAATTAGCTAATGTTGTTGCTCTATTCTCTATTTTCTTCTGCAATTATAGAAGATTTTAGAAGATTAGACTGCCCTTGCTCAGATCTTCATCGCATGACCTCTTCTTTTGACGAATGATCTTCTATTGCTATCTAAGTTTACTCTAATAGAGTTTTTTTTAATAACAATGTCAATCGTACATCCATGACATTCAACTCTTCTTCACTTGATTTATAGCTCAGAAATCGAGCTAACAAGTTCTGGAGTTGATTCCCAAAAAACTCTTATGTTTTCCTAGCATAGCGACTACCGTATTAACTGCCTGGTATAATGCGTTGATGCATATATCATAACTCTATAATCATATATACGAGGCTATCTATCCTTTTATAAGTACACATTTTGTTCCACAAAGATAGGTGTCATGCATTTCTTGAAGCTTGATTTCTTTGAAGTCTTCATTGCACTAGCTAGATTTACTTATATCCTCATTCATGGCTTTTTTTTTCCGATATTTTCAAGTCTCATGCTCAAACTCTATTGAGGTTTCACTTCATCAAAGTTTCTGTACTCATCAAAACTTTAATATATCTCTTTGTTATGGTTTTCCTTTGCATCGATCCCAAAAACTTGGTGCCTTCTCTGATGATAACTTCTTTAAGAATTTTAATTTTCGATGAGCCTCTTCAAGTTTCCCCACATCCTCATAAGTAGCGATCCCTAACAAACGCTCATGCCTCCCGACTTATGAGATAGGTTTTAAGCCCATTATAGCCCTTCAACCTTCATATTTGGCTTTTATTCTAGGCTTTGTCATCTTGTCTAATGAATTTTCATTCAATTGGATCTTCCTTAGCATTAAAATCCTTTTTTTATGAATGATCCATTTCCAATCATAGTAGACTTTAATGTGCATTGATCTCAAGTGAAAGATTGGATTCTTTGCTAAATACATATCACTCAGATTATTATAATTTATAATACTAGAAATGTTACTTTTATTTTTGTACTAATTTTTTCAAGCCAATTTTTCGTCCTCAACTTATCTTTGTCCTTTTACGTTATTGCTATCAACTCAATCTTTATCGTCTAAGTGCCACGCACTGACTCAGTGGACAAAAGTTGAGCTTATATATATGGTACTAGCAAGTCTCGAATTCGAACCACACTCTTACAACTCTAAGGCTCTGTTTGGCGCGAGGACTAAAATAATGAGGACCAAAATGATATTAGTTTAAAAAATAACAATAATAATAATAAATAAATTTTTTTAATCATTCTACACAAATTCTAATGTAAAAAAATATTATTTTACTTCACATACTTAATAATTTTTAATAAAAATATTAACTTTATTTCACATCTTAAATCAAAAGACTCGATTCGAATATTTTGGTCTAAGATGTGAAATAAAATTAATATTTTTATTGAAAATTATTAAGTATGTGAAATCAAATAACTTTTTTTCATATTATAATTTGTGTAAAATGATTAAAAAAATTTATTTATTATTATTATTATTTTAAAATTAATACTATTTTGATCCTAACTTCTAAATAAAAATCTCTCTCTAAAATATTTTTAAAACGCCATTGCATGCACCTACATTGAAGGCATCAGTAGTGATATATTGTTGTTACCAAGGTTTTGAAAATGTCCGGCTTCAGAACCGATAGATTGAAATGTTAAGGTTCAATGGTTGAACCAGGGTCGAACCGGGGTCGAACCGGGATGAAGTAAAAATTAAAAAAACTAATAAAATATAATATAAATATAGTTAAGATATATATTATTTACACATCAACACAATAATTAGATATAAAATGAATGTTCAATAATTAAATTTAACAAACAATATCTTATGTCAATAACCCAAAAAATAATTCCAAGCAAATCAAAATAATAATAATCCAATAAAATATTCGTAAATCACAAATTGAGTATAATATTTAGTACATCATTAAAAGATCTGAACAAATGTATACTTTATAAATATTAAAATACTAAATCATTTCATCATTTTATATCACTAAAATACTAAAATACTAAATTATTTTGAAAGGATAGGGGCTGAAGAGGAGAGTGCGTGGCAAGAGAAAGCGCGAGTTCGTGACTGTCACGCGAGTAGAGGCCGCAGAACGGAGGCTGAGTTAGGGATCCAGAGTTTATGAAAGTTTTTTTTTTTTAAATTTTAAACTCAATCGGTCCAACCGTACAGGTTCACCGGTCGACCGGTTGAACCGCGGTTTAAACCGGTTCTGATCGATGTTAAACGGATCTAATTATAAAATTAAATCGGACCGGTTGGCTGACCGGTTCACGGTTCAACCGCATGCTGAGCAATAAGAAAACTACAAAAAGATTATTACGATTATGATTATGATATTACGATCAGGTCTATTCATGAGATTCGATAAGATCTTATAAGGCGATGCTGTTCACGCAATAATGTATGTATGTGATGTCATTTAATTTCTTTTACCAATCAGAATACAACAAATATACCATGGATCTACATGGCCTTGGAATATTTTTTAGGATGATTATAAATTATTGTTCATTAGATGCAGATTTAATTATTAAGATTCCCGTATATATATTAACTTATAAAATTTTAGCCATTTTTGTTTACCAGATTAAAACTAATCTGATTTAATTTTAAAAATAATTACCTACATGTCACACCATTTAGTTTTATTTATGTCTTACTCATTCATTTTTAGTTAATTAAGCTATGCGTACTCAAAATATTATAAAATCTTACACACACATATTTTAACTTATTTCTATTAGAATGAGTAATCATAATTTTTCAGTAACATAACTATAATTAGATTACAAAAAATTTGAGCCGTTCATCATATTATTTTAAGGATATTTAAATATATTTTAAATGAAAATCCGAAAACATTAATGTTTAGGTGGCGGCAAAGAAAGGAGACATCTGCGATGTGAATTGATTTTAGGACAAATCAGCGCTTTAGTGTGGTATTGAGGAAGAGAAAAATATATATCATTAAGAGTAAAAATATAATTTTAATGATTTACTAACAGATTTTTTTTTCAAATATATTTTGATTAAGTTTTAACTCAAATGTGTGTATGTAAGATTTTATAATATTTTGAGTGTGCATAACGTAATTAATTAAGAATGGATGGGTAAGGCATAAATAAAACTAAATAGTGTGACATGTAGGTAATTATACTTTAATTTTAAATGAATGTATTACATCATATATATATATATATATAATTTAATATTAAAATATAATTATATTTCACATCATTCATATAATTTCAAATAAAAAATTAATTTTATTTCACTTATGTCCTATACACATTTTAAAATAATAAATAATTTATATCAAATCCCTCACATATTTTAATATAATAATTAATTTTATTTCATGTCATTCATAATTTTTAATAAGAAAAATCTTTATTTAATTTTAAATTTAATATAGTTAATTAAAATTAAATTTTACAAATAAATAAGCGTTGTTACACATAAAATTTGTGAGGTAATTTTATATTTTCTTGCAATTTAGGAGGCATTTAATTCAATGTTAACTTATAAAATTTGAGGCCTATTTGTTTAGCAGGTTAAAACTAACTTGATTTAATTATAAACTGATATATCACATTAATATATATAAATTTAATATTAAAAATTAACTATATTTCATATCATGCACATAATTTAAAAAATAATAATTTTATTTCATATCTTACACATATCAAAATAATAACTAACTTATATCAAATTCCTCATATATCTTAATATAATATGTAATTTAATTATTTCATATCATTCACAATTTTTAATAAAAAAATATCTTTATTCAAGTTTAATTTTAACCTAATTCATAAAATTTGTGAGGTAATTTTATACATTCTTGCAATTTAATACATTCATCTCATAGTTTATTGCATGACTAGTGGATCAAGCTAACAAAATCGTTTAATTTATGATGAAAAAAACTATTTTTTTCCCGCAAAAGTGTCTCTTATCTTGCTCATACTTATAATCGTCTTATTTGATTTAAGGGTTAAATTTTGAAAAAAAAAATAAAAAAATTTATTTTTTAGTTTTGATAGAAAAGAAATTTACTTTTATATTAAAAAGTATGTAAAATATGAAATAAAGTTAATTCTAGTATTCGTATTTATATTTGATATGAAATAAAATTATTTTTTGTACAGTTAAAATTTGTATTGTGCCAGAAAAAGTTCGAACCAAACGAGCTATTGTATCACCATATATCACTCCATGTGATGAGATCTATAATCCGCCGTTAGGCCGTTGCACATTGTCTACTTTGAGTGAACACTATGCATTGCCGACTGTGAGGAGGTACTCACTATCTCTTTGGCTCTGTTTGGCAATGAGCTAAAAATCATAGGTAAAATTAGTCATAACTAAAATCTTAAATTTATTTTAAAAAAACTTAAAAAAATTTTTATATCTCATCCCATATAAATTTTAATATTAAATAATCACTTTATTTCACATCCTACACAATTCTCAATAAATTAATCAACTTTATTTCACATCCTACATAATTTTTAATATAATTAACTTAATTTATTTCATATCTATATATTTTTCAAAAATAGCTAAAAATTTCAATCAAAATTTTTTTTTATTACCAAATTGAGCCAAGTTGAAGCGGTTAACTTCAGTTAACCACTTAATTTACAATATAAAAATCAAAATCAGAGCTGAACACATCACAGATTTTTTTCAATATCAAAAAAGCCAGCTAAACTGAAACAACTCATTTATCAGTTAATTAATTGGCTATTCATTTAGCCAAATTTTTTAGTAAGTTAACAGCAACCAGAATTTTTTAATCATAAATATTCTATTTAAATAATGTTTTTTGAACTTCACAAATAAACTATAGAATAACGATATGATCATATTTTGTATTGCTTCAGGAATATACTCACAATATTGTTATATATAAATATTATCAAAAAATTAATAAAATACGATATATTCATATTACAAATAAGTTATACTTATAATAAAATTAGTTGTGTTTTAATCTGCAATAAATAAAAGATATTTATTATTAAATTTATAAATTAATAAATCAGTATTATTATAGGTTATGAAAGTTTATTAATTTCAAGGTCCAAGTACACCAACAACAACAATCGATAATATTCAAGCCTTAATCCCACTAGGTGGGGTCGGCTATATCAATCCTTTGTTTTTATTGCGCTCTATTAGTTACCAAATTCTTATCTAAGTCTAAGTAACTAAGATCATTCCTTATAGTTTCTTGTTATGTCTTTTTTGGTCTCCCTCTTCCTCTTTGCATATGAGCAAAATCAATAACTCAAATTTTCTAATTAAAGCTTCAATCGGCCTACGATTTAGATGTCCAGACTATTTAAGCCGACTTTCTATAAGTTTATCCTCAATTGGTGCAACACCAACTTTCTTTCGGATATACTCATTTCTCATTTTATCTTTTCATATATATCCATACATCCACCTTAGCATATTCATTTCTGCAATATTTATTTTATTTTTATGTTTTTTTTTTGCAGGCTAGCATTCAGCACCATATATCATCGCTGGTCTTACTACAGTTTTATAAATTTACTCTTAATTCTATATGAGATTTTTCTATAGCACAACACACCAGAAGCATTTCTAACGCGTCGTTGCCGGGTCTCAAGTCCCGGATGAGAAATGCAGAGGGTTGCGTTAGGCAATCAACAGCCAACGTAAAACTTGTCGAATCAATCAAAGTCCAAGTGCACCAAAAAGAAAAAAGCTCCAGATGCAACTGTGAAAATGTGTGTGAAAGATCATAAATAAGAGAAAAATCTATTCAAAATTAAGCTATGTTTAATTTGAATGCAATTTCAGCTATGCAGAGCCCCTTTTGAATACATTTGCAACAATGCAAGCAATATTCTAATGCATAAATATAATTTTGAAATACATAAAAAAATTATGTAAATGTTAACACGTGGTTCCTGCGCTGCATCCCGGCCACACACGTGGCACCTGGCTGGCCTCCAATTACTTTCATTCATTTGCTAACTCCTCTGTTTTCGCAGTTCTTGACTGGGCCCAACCTCGGCCATGAGGGTCAACCTAGCCTCGTCCACGACGAGCCAGGATCATCCTTAGTAATGTCGGGCACGACGTTACAGAGCGGTGCCTGTCACAATCAGCTTGACCCGATCGCGATGTTTCCCGTACAAAGCACCTTTTTCAGACCCACAAACCAAGAATCCGCATGCTCCATCCGTCACAGATCCCCAGAAAAAGTACCAATATTAAAAGATAGCACCCTTCTTTCGTGGCTTCCGGTCCCTCCGGCGGCCGACAAGCGGTGCGAACCCAAAGCTTGTCCACCCCCTTTCCTCCGAAAAATCAGGATAAAACTATGCACTTCATCGCCTACAAATACCCTGGAACAGTCTCCAGGTAGGGAGGATCGATCAATCCGAAAGAGGACCAAAAATCAGAAATCAGAGAAACATCCAGGGTGCAAGCAACCTCTCAGATTCTTCTACCCTCATTGTATTAGGGCCCCAACTAAGGAGCTCTCTTTTCTTTTCTTTCTTTCTCTCTCAGAAGCACTGTATTAGCCTTCGCGGCTACTTTCTTCCATTAGTGAACCTTTTTCGCTGATTGCTTGGTGGACGTAGGGGATTTCCTCCTTGAACCACCTTAAATCTCTGTATGTTCTTCTGGATGCCCTGAACTCTCTCTCTCTTCCTTAAGCTTCCTTTAACAGGCTTACCCCTCTGCGCGTCGCTGTCTCCTGGAACTCTCTTTCTTTTTCGACGTTCCTTGGGATCTCCTACATCCTATGTGAACAGTAAATATGTATGAAAATTAATTAATTAATTAATAAACATAAAAATATATATACATTTAAATTCATTCATAAGTATAAGCGCATAAAAGCATGCAAATAAATGTATATATGTCAATAAATTTGAACATAAATAAATAAATATATATATATATATATATTATGTCATTCATTAAATATATACATAAATAAATCCTTATATATATATATATATATGTTGAGATTTTTTTTGAAACTTACATGAGAGATATCTCGCAAAGAGAGTATGAAAGTAACATGATGATGTTTCATAGTTTGATTTGAGATAATAAGAGAATGCAAACAAACTAATTAACTTATGCATTAATTTTCAATGAGATCAAAAAGTCAAGCTGATGAAATCCCTTCTTAGTGCTCCTCGAATGAAAGGTCAACTTTCGTAAGGCCTATCTCCATTAAAGCTTCCCGTCAATGTTGTCTTCATGCAAGACTCAGCTTGAAAAACTAAAAGAACATAACAACGATAATCTTATTGCATTATCCTATTATTTCAAAACCACATGACCATGAAATACCATCATATCAATCTCATGCTCTCTTGTATATTGGGCTCAATTCTTGAAGTACTCCCTAAAAGTAATTACCAACATCCTAACAACAACTTGCTAATGATTTTGATATAGTAAAATAATAAATAACAAAGAATATAAACTCAAAAATACATAAGTTTACGTGAAAAATCAAAAATAAATATACATACAAGGAGATGAGAGGCAGCTATAAGTTAATTATTCAAAATAGAGCTTCTCTAGCAAACAGAATAATATATATAAAGAAAATAAATATTAAACCTAAAAATCTAGGAAGAATACATAACCTTAGTCCAAATTCAATGAGATCGATCAAGAGATTAATGTTGACCTAATTCAATTAGTTCTTTAATTACTTTGATGCACTAATGTTTTTAGTTGAAGATAATCGAGCTCTCTTAGAAAGACATTGGCTCATTCTTTAATCATCAGCTCTATAAAATTCAGCACTTTCACACATTATAACATCTTTTGCATCGAGCAAGTAGTTAAGTTCAAGTCATCATTTCCTTATCAGCTTCACTAATTATTCACACACACATATTTACATATATATATATATATATATATATATATATATATATATCTCAAACATTTATGAATTATGTAAATTTGTGTGACTTATTCTTCTATACATGTAGTTATTAATTTATGATTTCCTATATATATTCCTGCTAAATATAAGATTAAACCTTTATTCTCATCGTATTTAACTTAAATATGGCACGTGCAATCACTCCTGCCTAATTGGGCGGCAACCAAATCATATGCACATGTTAAATTATTTACACGCATCACATGACTTTAATTAGCCTCAACAAACTTGATAATTAATTGATGAATGCTTTATATATGTGCTAACTATATAAAATAAATTTTAAATATTACCTACATTGTGTCATTCAAGATTGATAGAATAAATTATATATATAAATGACAAAAATTTTAAACGCACAAAGTTTAGTAAAAAATGACCCTAATCTAGGTCAATGAAAGCATGCTTCATTTATAAAAATCATAATAAAATATTTTAAGTGAGCATTTAGTTCAATATTATCTTGGCGTTATGTTACGTTATTTAGAGAAAATAATTATTTGATTTAATGAAATTTATAAATAATTTTCTATAAGATTATAAAATTATTAGTAATTAAAAGATAACATAACACCAAAATAACAGCGAATCAAATGCCCCTTAAATAATTTGTGTTACGTTATCCGGCCCTCACACTGAAATTGATGATCCTCGTATAAAAAATCCTTTAGAAAGGCTTCTTCAAGAAGGTAATCTGCTGGAAGGGAAAAAACTAAGAAAAATTTGTTATTCTTATCAAAGAAGAAAAATCAAAAGAAAATACTGTGAGCTTCTAAATTAGTCCTAAAAAATCTTTATTAAGACAGAATTGCTTATTGAGAAAGTTATATGTTTTGTTTTAAATTTTTAAGGCAAAGAAAACATAAAATAAGAGAAATTAAATTTTATATTTTTATTGAATTCTTAAAGAAAGGTGAGGATATAATAGTATGATTATTTTTTAAAATATATAAACAGTTTAAAGTAGCAAAAATAATTAAATTTAAAATTTTTTATTAAGAAAGACCGACAAAATAAATGAGATTCTGAAAAATGAATCAAAATTGTAGAGCTTTTATAACCCTAGTGACCAAATTAAATTGAGTAGACCAATTTATAATGACCTTCTAACATCAGGAGCTTGTTGCAATTTACCCTGTATATATAGTGCAAATGGACAAATTAACAAAGGGTTAAAAAGAATATGTTGGTATGAAAACTAGTTTAAACCGCAAGCGCACGGTAATATTGTAGAAAGTAAGTGCAAGTACGGGTTGAATCCATAGGGATGGGTTGAAATAAACCGAACATAGTCTCTTCAAAATGATTTGATTGAGATAAGATGCAAACGAAAATATTAAATGTTTAAATGCAGTTGAATAGAGATTTGAACTAGAACATAAAATGTTAAATAAAAACTGAACCATGGCTTAAAGATGAGCTACAAAATAAAAGTACTTTTACTGAAATGAGATGAAAACTAAAGCTAGAGTTCGCTAGAACAATATAAAATTAAAACTACAACTTAACGAAATAAACGAACTAAAAGTAGTGCAAAAAAAAAGAAAGAAATAGATCAAGCTTAAGGTCTAGCTGCTATTAACTCCCGGCGAAGGTTTTCAAGCTTTGTTCTTTGCTCCTCTCTGCCAAGCCTTCTTTGCTTCTCTGCCGAGCACACCTCCTGCCAGCCTCTTCTTGGCTTACAATATAATTATATATATATATATATATATATAATATATTTATTCTTCTTCATAATAATATTTTTAAGTAATTTTTCATACAACAACTTCATTAATCTGACTCTAATTCCCTTTAGCTAATTAAGAGCTGCGTTGATAATTTTCTATGATTAATCATCAATATCTAATTTGACTTTGACGCTTCAAAATTAGTATTTTTTACTTTGATCTCCCCTATTAACATTTACACCGCGACGTCACCTACAGATATTTATGAAAAATATATCTGAGTAGTAAATTGATTCTAAATTAATATCATCGAGAAAATTATTCAATAAAATATTATTTAGATTTTAATAATATATTGATAATTCAATTTATATACTTAAAATATAAAAATTATACTTAAATGATATAATATTACTCTTAATTTATATTTATAAATATATTTAATTGTTCATACAAATGTACGTAATATTTTGGTCTTAACAGAATACATGAGTAAAGAGAGAGCTATGCAGTACAATTAAATGAGGGCATACCTTAAAAAGTAGCAAAATTTATTTAATAATACTGATGCTTCTGAAATTTCTCCCATGAAAGATACGAATGAAGGTGATGATCATGACAGTGAAGAGAAGAAGTGATATTGGCTTGGCTCAGCCGCAGATCAGGAACGCGGCCCTGCCAGCGCTCGCTGAGCCAAACCAATATCATGTCATCTCTCAAAGTCAGCCAGCCAATATGCATATATGAAAGCTTTTTTGCCTTTCAGCAAACCAACATATATACTAATTGGATCCTCTTCTTCTTCTTCTTCTTCTTCTTCTTCTTCTGGCTCCTCTCATCCTCCTCCTCTTTCCAAACCTCTTCCACCCCATTAATTTTGTTCGTTCTTCGTCTTAATTCTCTCCCTTCATGCTTCTCTTTGATCTTAACCTCCTTGAAGAGTCGCCCCCTTCTTCTTAGTCTCTCCCTAGCTAGCTCTATATTGCAGTTGCTCTACCTCCTAGCTCCTCCTCCAGCTCCCTCTATATATGGTTTCTTCTTCTTCTTTTTAATCTCTTCATGATTCTTCTTAATTTTCCCCTCTATATATGAAATCATAGGAAGATGCTTGGTTTTTTATACATGAAATATTATATATCTCACGTTTGCAAGTGTACGAAAGCATAAAATAACAGTAGAAGAGCGAGGACAAATAACCAATGAGCATGGCCATGGGAATTTCATTAAGGTATATCCATTGAAGAAGTTCTTGGTATGGTATCATATAAGAGACATGAGAACTGCAGTACTTGTCTGAATTATTGTTGCACATTATATATATATATTAGAATTGTATATTGATTTATTGTTTATATACAGTACTTGCATGAAATGCACATGTATCATATGGGAAATAATTAATCAGGATACTATTGAATATTATATCTATCTTTTTGTTGGAAATTATGTAATGAGATTAAAAAAATGAAAATAAATTGAGATAATTAATGTTTTATATTAACTGGATCTTTACTAGATTTTCCTATTAACATGCTGAACATATATATATATATAACATTAATTAATTTGCAGATTATATTTCAGAAATAATTTTATATTTTGATTATATTCATGCTGTTCAAATTTAATTCATAGCACAAATCTGAATAAATTGCAGTACTTGTTTTGTTGTGAAGGAATATATTCATGTGTTTGTAGTTGTTAATTATAACAAGAAAATCTAATAAAAAAGTCATTATAATAATTGATTATCTCAATTTTTTCATTTTTCTTTTTTAATCTCTTTACATATCAGGGAACTAGATTACATATATTTTGAAATTCATGCTGATCAAGTTTAAGTCATTGCACAGATCTGAATAAATTGCATGCTTTTGCAGTACTAGTTTTTGTAGTGAAGGCAAATTTAATAGCAGATATCATAAAATTATCTTAGGCCCCTAGAAGATAAAAAAAAGAGAACGGATAATTACGTACATAACACTCTATATTACCATAATTATGTGTATCACACTTATTTTCAAAAAATTACACTGCAACTTTAGAAAATGTGTGTGGAGTGTAAGAAAAGTGTGTAGAGTATAATTTTTAGGGGTGTAGCGTGTAATTTTTAAAAGAAAATGTTTGATATGTAAATATAGTGATATGAAGTGTTATGTATGTAAATGTCCATAATTCGAAGTTTTTAACATTATATTAAATTTTAATATCTAAACTAAACTTTTATGAACTTCATACATAATGTGTCACCCAAAGTACTATATATTTCAATTTATGCTACCATTGTTTGAATTTGAAAATTTTCACTGTACATATGAAAATTTTACTTTATTTCATAGAGTGATGCAAATTTCTTACATATATGTAATTAATGATTATGATTTATTACAAAATTAAATAATCTTTTAGCACTACTCTCACTATGATACAGTGAAGTTTTGCTCTCTGGAGATTACAAAATAGTTCTATTACAGCGGTTCACGACCCCTGTAAAAATTTGTGCAGTTCTGCTATTTGATGCATATAAATTTGTACTTATTTTTAGTATTATCTTAAAATATAGCCTACATTTCATGAAGCTTTATTTATTTTGATTAATATTAGACAAGTTGGATCAATCCCAATCAAATCAATCTTACCTTAATTTTATTAGGACTATATATTAATTAATTTTGTAGTTAACTTTTACATAGAAATAAAATTAAAGATATTAGTTTAAAGATCATAATCCAAATTGTCAACTGTACTTAGAAATCTTAAAACCTAAATTGATTACTATTTAGTTAGTTTACACTAAACCATACACTACCCACATTTTATATAAAGTACAACTCAAATATATTTGGGACCGGTATATAATTAGTATTTTTATTGTAATTTAGAGCTTGGTATATGGCCCTATTTGTCTAGTATGTTAAAAATTAGGGAGATTTATCCCTGTCACTCCTGAAGATTTATTATTTTCAGGAGGCACACCTAAAGTCCATTATTTTTATATAAAACTCCTATCTAACTTTAAAAGTGGAGTGATACCTGTAAATTCACCACAAAATGAGAGGTGCTACCTAAAAATAATAGGCTTTAGGTTAAAAGCAGAGTGATACCTGTAAATTCACCCCAAAATGAGAGGTGCTACCTAAAAATAATGGGCTTTAGGGATGCCGCCTGAAAATAATGAATCTTTGAAGGTGACAAATATAAATTTTTCTTAATATTAACTTGATTAATTTTAATTAGATATATCATATCACTCATAAAATATTAAAAATCAACTATATTTTAAATCATATACACATAATTTAAAATAAAAAATGAAATTTATTTCACATCCTATACACATAAATTATACCAAAATAATAACTAATTTATATCACATCTCTTATACATTCTAACATAATAATAAACTTTATTTCATATTATCAATATTAATTTTTGATAAAAATAACTTCATTTAATATTGTTTAAATTAAACTTTACAAATCAACGGGATATATGTTGCTATGGTTAGAATCGCTGAAAAATGCTCGACCCAAAAAAGAATGCAAATGTTATTTTCTAAAGTTAATGTGATTTAGGCTATTAATATCAAAATTGCTAAAAGTAAGTACAAAAATAATATATCAAGTCACATCCCAACTAGGCTTTAAAAAATAATAGGGAGGGGCATGTCTATCTCCCAATCAAACTTTCCCATTGTAACTATATATATGCTCCAATTGGCGACGGAGCTAGGACTACAAGGCATCATCCCCGAAAAAGACTCCATTCAAATCATTCAAGCTCTCACTCAGTGCAGTAAAGATTGCTCTATGATTGGCTTATACATCGAGTATAGCAAAAAATAATTTCTAGCCTTCAATACCTATTAAATCTCCCACACCAAAAGAGAGGGCAACTCTGTAGCGCATGCTATTGCTCGTTTTGCATTGTCAATTGAAAATTCTATGTATTGGAGCGAAAGGTTCTCTGCTTTCATTATAATGACTCTCTATGATGATTGTAATAAACTAGCAAACCAAATTTGAATGAAAACATGCTTTTTTTTCTATCAAAAATATATATATATATATATGTGCTAGATTAGTTTGTCGTATTATTTACATTTCATGTTAAACAATAATTTATACAAGAAAAATAAGCCAACTACTATAACAATGGGCTCTAGCACAGGAAAAAATTTCAAAATGCTTACATTTTTATAAGAAATTATATGGCTTATCATTTATATAATAACTAGTTTCAAAATGTTTTATGATTGGGCTCATGACTAATGGGCATCCCATTTAGCAAAATGATCACAAATTTAGCATCCCATTTAGCCTAATCAGATTTTAACCTTCTGCATGAAGCCTCTTCCGTGCAATGTTAGCATCCCATTTAGACGGAACGATAACAACGGTCTCTAATGGAGTCTCTTAACGGAGCTCGCGGACCCAGAGACAGCCGCTCTATTAAAATGATGTGCAGCACTGTCATTGATGTGATACATTAAAGAATTCATTTTTGATAAAAATGACGGTAATTTAGGGAGGGAAATAATTTCTATTAGCTCCATATAAGTGGAAGGATCATCCTTGGAGAGCTTAGGGTTTCAAATTCTCTACTTGTCATCCTATCTACGTTTTGTTCAACTAGTTTTGCTGGGTGCATGGAAGTTACAATGGAACAAAGCGAACTCAACAAGGTGCGGTGCATGATATTATGATGCTGAAATGTACCACCCTCTTGATAATATATGTTTGTATATGGATATTTTTCTCTTAGTCTTTTACATATATTTTACTCATTCACTGAAAAATTATAGTCATTAAAAAGTGAATCTTAAAATCATTAGTATATCTTCATTACTTATATGAATTGTTGTGATCTTATATATTATTATTACATATATAAATTATATATGCAAAATAATCCTAATATAAAAGTTATTTGTTAAACTACAATGTCCGTGATGATTATACAAAGTATCATATCTGTCATAATCTATATTGATCATATAACTATTAAAATACAAAATACTATCATGTATTTTAAATCTCTTTGATACTCATACAAATTAAATTTTAGCCCATACAACTAATAGCTTTTGACTAGAAATTAAGAAGTGAATCTTAAAATCACCAAATAATAGTAAATGGTCAATAGCTATGAACAGAGATGTGTTTGATATGAGAATTCATTCAACACAACATAGTATAAGGCTCTGTTTGGCGCGAGAACCAAAATAGGACCAAAATGGTACTAATTTACGAGCACTTTGACAGATTGCATTCTGGGAATGGAGAAAGTAATGCAAAGATGGCGTGTGAACGAAGCGGAGGAAGACTTTCAGTGCAGATAGGGATTGATAACACCTGCTGCATTGCACTCCCCATTGCTTAAAAAAGCTAGTAAGTTGTATACTATAAAACTGTTTAATATCTTTTAGAAAGTCTTTTTAAGTGGGGCATGTGAACATTTCACAATAGAAATATCTTTACATAATAATTTAAAAATTTTCTCTGTTGGTAAATTTGACAATCCAAAGTTGTATTATATCTCATTTGATACTATCTCTCACGAAATCAATTGTTATTGTAAGCACTTTGAGACGATTGGCATTCTATATTCCCATGCCCTTAGAGTCATGATTCTACTGAATATTACAGTTATTCCTGAACATTACTTTGTTAGGCATTGGACAGTAAATGCGAGAAAAGGCATGTATAGTCGATAGCTGAATTATCTGACTAGTAAGCAAACTTCTAAACAAGAATTCTGAGTTATATCAATCGATTCTACAATTAATTAATGTGAAAGGCAAAAGATTCGAAAAATGTAGAGAAGTATTCTTAGACCACATGCATCAATTGGATGCTATAATTGATAATATCCTATGTGAGAAAATAGAATTTATTACAAGAACACATTAAGTTTATGTTAGTGGTATTCATGATCCTCCGAGAAAAAAAAAAAACTCTGGCCCTATTTGGCGGGAGGATCAAAACTGAACCAAAATGGTACTAATTTAAAAAACAATAATAATAATAATAATAATAATAATAATAAATATTATTAATTATTTTCTACAAATTTAAATATAAAAAATATTATTTTACTTTATATACTCAATAATTTAAAATAAAAATATAAATTTTATTTCATATTCTATACCAAAATATTCAAATCGAGTATTTTGATCTTAAGATGTGAAATAAAGTTTATATTTTTATTAAAAATTATTAAGTATGTGAAGTAAAATATTACTTTTTATATTAAAATTTATGTAGAATAATTAAAATAATTTATTTATTATTATTATTGTTATTTTTTAAACTAGTATTATTTTGATCTTATTTTGATCCTCGAGCCAAACAGGGCCTATTCAAATGTACGATTGAAGGGTCAGTGGGAGAGATTAGCTGACATTAAAAATGAGTAATAAGATTACAGATATATTGTTTAAGGAATATACATTAATTTATTATTTTCTGTCATTTCATATTACAGAAAAAAGATGAACCTGACTGTATTTTAAATTTAAGACTATGTATTGATAGAATAATATCTTATACCCTCGTTTATTTTCAAGTTTAAAATTAACCTAGTTTAATTTTAGCCTGACAGATAGAGAGGTAAAAATCGTTCACATGGTTGATGCTGTCAGTGAGTTTCTCACATGTTTTGAATTTTTTGAAAAAAAAAAGTATAGCTTATCGTATTTTATCCTGTTAATTTAAATGCCTGAGGAACTTGAGTTTCTAAATTCATTCATTTTAATCAATTTATGCAATATTTCATGCGATTTTTTTATATTTTAGGCTGAGCTATCACAAATCAAAACAACCTGTTGCGTCTTTTTTTGTCAACTACTACTCCCTCTTCTCCCTACCTCACTCCTCTCTCTTCTCTATCTTCTCCCCCCTCTCTAGCTGGTCTCAGTCCCTTCTTGCGCATTGCTGGTGAGGGAGAGGAGGTGAATAACAAGAGGGCTTCAATTGGATTAAATAAGGTATTTTGGTATTATAATTATACAGAAAAGTTCATTGATGGATCCATGTGTAACTGGGTGAACACATGTGAATGGAATGAAACGATTATGCATTTAAAACAGTGTAAAACATGGAACTGTTCTCTGAGAGCACACTAAACATACAGAAGGCTGCCTGTGAATTTACCTGTTAGAATATTAGTAGAAACAAAATCTCTGTTCAGCAGAATCAGAGGACTTATTATTCCTTAGTTGCAATTTAAAGAGTAATTATAACCTTTTTAATTTCACGAATCTTGTAAAGCTCGGGTAAGATCCTTGAATGGTTTAGAATTGCGTTAATAGCTAAAATATAGGTGTCTTTCCTCCAGGTTTTGTTGCGCGAACAACTGGTGACAAGAAAATGGGAGGAAACTCATATTTTATATTGATCCTTCAATCAGCCAGAGGGGAGCTCTGTATGTGTTCAGAGCGCCAAGGAAGAAATCCTTTGATGATTTTGAGGTCACAGGCCAATCATTCACAACTCATGCATTGCTTTATTTAGAGATCGCCCAGCCGCAAAAGCGAAGGGAGAAGCTACTGAATAGATCAATGACGTCACATAAAACCAGAGTTCCCGTAAATGGTCCAGGCCTTTGTGGAAGAGTGGGCCTCTACAAAAAGGCAAGCTTGTTGACGTTCAAATACCTCATAAGTTTTATTATCTACAATATATCAAATTATTTTATTTATTTTTTATGAAATTGGCAATACCTATCAAATACTTACTACTCGAGCCAGAATTATATATTTAACTATAACCTATTTAGCTGATTGTAGATTAACCTTTAGATTTTGAATCACCATAAAAAGTTCCTCAGTTTACCTCCCAGTTGCATTATAACAACAATGCTATAATAATAGTTAGCTACGCGAATTTTAATAAAATTTCAATATAAGTCTTTTTTTTTTTTATTCATAAAATTTTTTAAAATTACCGTATTAATATGTCCAGCTCCCAAGCCTCTCTCTCCTCCCTCCGATCCCCCGGCCACGCAGCTTGCAGCACGGCGCGCTGGTGGGTAGACACGCTGGTAGGTGGGCAGGTGCGTGTTGGTGCTTTGTTTGGTAGTTGTGTCGCCGCGCGGGTGCCCAGTCAGGACGCTGTGCCAGGCATGACCAACGCGCGGGATAGTCCACATGCGCGGGGATCGAGATGTAGAGGGAGAGGGGGAGGGGTATAATGGGTATTGGTTAAAAAAAAATAATATAAAAAATAACTGATTTGATAATTTATTAAACGTCAGGGAGTTCCGATATTATAATGTGACCCTCAGTGGTTATTTAAACTTTAAAATCAAAGATCTAAGTTGTAATTTTACCCTATTAAAATCAATTAAAATTCAGACTTCTCTGCGTTCATTATAGTTTATTTTAAAGTCTAATCATTGTGGAACTGTACTTTATATTAAAGACAGAGCCATTCTTATTTTATACCGCCATATTTTAAGTAGATTTCCGCTATATTATATGGCTAAACACTGAGATTTCAAAGTGGTACAACCCAAGCTTTATGAATAAAGTATATTTTGGGGCATGAAGATAATAGTCGGACCCAATAGCAGATTAGCGCGTAGAACCAAAAGAAATGAAAATTTAATTGAACAATAACTATAGGCTGTTTCTTTGCTGCGTTTGCTGCATTTTTTGCTACACTCTGTGTGTACACATATTTGGTCGGGCGAATTATGTTTACCTCAACTACTAGGTAGCCTCTATAGCGGATTTGGTATAAACTATCGCGTCATTAGATTATTAATTTCTCTCTCTTAATCGTCGTTTACTCCCGGGGCGCGGTTTTTGGCCACTTGTTCGTAGTAGCGGTTGTTCCTATTATAGTTTTGGGCAAGGGTATGAAATAATAAGAGGGTGCAGGATGTACTTTTCTAGGGCTGCTATCGGTGGAGGACTCATTGACTTAGATTTTTACTTTACCGTCTATTAGTTCTCCTCTAAGTTGGAGATCTGGGATTCACAGAAGCTCGTGGACTACCCAATCCTTCGTAATATTATCACTTGGATAACCTCTCGCTCTTGGGCGGCCAATTGGGCTAAAAGTTAATTATTGATTGGTGCATGTTTCCGTTTAGGATGGCAAGCAGCAGGCAGTGTGCTTCTGGATTCAATGATGTGCTAATGTCGTTATTTCCTTGCAGTTTATGGTTACTTCTTTAGTTTACTTAGTCACTGTGCTGTTTTGAAGTGTTGAATCTTCATGGAACCTCTTAGCTTTGAACTAGCTAGATTATGGATGTCAGTTGATGGTATATGAATTGAAGGATATTCCTCGGGCTTATTATATCGAAGTTGCATAGTAATGCAATAGATCCAACTCGCAGTTCTGAATTTGCTCAATCACTTCTTAATGCTTCACTGTCATTTCCATATTTATAATTATGTTGCGATTATCACGATGTATATAGCGACTAGCAAATAAAGCTGCTAACTTTATTACGTTTTGTGCTCATTGATGGATATATCATGGGTAGCGGATATATTCTCTTCCTCGTCTGCTTTTTGTGTCATGTGTCCACTTATGGGGGGCTTGTTCGTTATATTTAGTGTTATGTTATATATATCTAGATTCATGACAATCGTATGACTGTCATCAGCGCTTTTGACGTAATAATTTTATAAGCTAATAAAAGTTATTAGGTAAATGTCGATTAAACTAAATAATTATTTTTTTGTAGATAACATAAAGTAACATCAAGATACATTGATTACTCCCACTTAGAGGAATGGTCTTCTTGTACTATTAATATAGGCTAATGGTTGATTCACTTCAGAATACTATAACAAGATGCTTTGCCTATGAAAACACGAGTCTCACGAGGAAGACCAGATGCTGCCGTTAGGTGGTTAAACTCCATAAATCTGTTTTGTTGTAAGGTTAAAATTAAATTTAGATGAAAATATTTTTTTATTGAAAGTTTGTGAATGATGTAAAATAAAATTAGTTATTTTTGGGATATGTGAGGGATGTGATATAAGTTAAATTATAATTTTAGTAATGTAGGTAAGATGTGAAATAAAGTTATTTTTTAATATTAAATTTTATGTGGATAGTGATATGC